>PYWC01000049.1:832735-848110 GCA_003182015.1 Tuber magnatum
CCTGAGGTTTCGGGGACCTGGACGCCCCGAAACGAACACTACCTCTAGGGGGTAGCCCCTGATGGTCCTGATGCCGGTGGCGGAACAGGGCGTCGCCCACCCCCAGGAGTTGGGTTACGCGCTATCTGTGGTCTCTGCAGAAACGCCTGCAACCCTGGACAACTCAGGGGTGGCATCAGGGCGCCAGCATCCCTCAATGACCCACAATACCCACTTGTTGGTCGTCCCTCTTCTTCCTTCCGCCTACTTCTATGTCTCACCGCGGTCCGTGGCTCCTTCCTACACCCATATGAGTAGTAGTCAATCCACCCTATCTGGGTTTCTTCAGACTTACAACCCAAGAGACAGAACTCATCTTGGCTGTCTGAATCGCCACTTGTGATGGTGGGGAGACCAGAGGGAAGACTTGGTTTTGAGGGCGCTGAGGGAATCACTGGTGCCCAAGGAACTGCACGAGCAGGTGTTCCTGGTCCAGGGATAGGGGTCCCCAGCGGTGGAGCTTCAGGTCCTCACTCCTGACAGCACCATACCTGTTCAAAGAACCCAGGTGACACTGCCGGTGGGAAGGACACAGTAGTGGAGGTGTCAGGGACTGGTGGCGGGACAGGGAGAGGGACTGGTAGAGGAGCGAGTCTTGAGGTGGCTATGGGAGGTATGGGAGTTGCAACTGATGGTGCCCACGGAGGAATAAACGGAGCAGGGGTCAGATGAGGTGTGGGGTCAGGCATGTCAGACACCGTAATGCCCTGCGGTTTGGATGTCCTTTACCTTACTGGATACCCATCAGTTATCCCAACTGTGGGGCTGCCCGAATGACTGCAGGCAATCGAGGGAGGGACAGATAGGGAGCCTGTAGATGCTCTTGACAATGAGGAGGTGTAGCTGTAGCCGTCACATTTTAGGCGTTCCAACATCTGTATCCTGACTGGACTCAGGTACGCCCTCCATTGATCGTCTCTGGCCCTCATGGCCAATTCCACACCGCAGTTCTCAGGCTTGGTACGGACAAGCGGGAGTGGGGGCATGGCCTCTAACATCAGTACATCATTCTCAGCATCAATACTATACCCTCCTTCAAAAGCCTTTTCCAAGGCTGCCATCCACGTCTTCAATGCATGCTGATCCCTTGGCATCCGCAGGTACACGTCCTGCTGCACTTTCATCCATTCCACCGCTAGCATAGTAATCTGTTGCCGGAACAGCTGCTGCTGCTGGGTGTTCCAGTTTCTCAGTTCCCACTTCGCTTCCTCAATCAACTTGGATACCACCTGGATGTTGTAACGTTCAATGAACTCACCCGAGAACTCTTTAAAGAGGACCCCTGGGGCGGGAAAGGGGTTAGGTTGTGGACAAGGGCAGGATCTTGAAAAAATAAGAGCGCTGCAGCGCGAGAGTCTGTAATCATAGGATCAACCCATTCAATGGGTAACTGAATAGGGGCAGCCTCTAAAAGCAACTGGTGCCCGTCCCATGCAATACCACGAACATCTGCAAAGACCGATGCCCGAAACGTGTTGGCGGTATGTTCGTCAAGATCAAGGTCTAAATCCCAGTTGGATCCCATTCTGGCTTGAAGTTCGCTACTAGCCATTGCACTTTCCACCCTGGGCTGCTTGTTCTGAACAAGGTTACCAGTATTCACACAAGGTTAGTACCAAAGGTCGAAAACAATTAATCAGGAGAGGGGTTAAGCGAGGAGGTTGCTTAACAATGTACTGTAACCGGGGCTCCCCTAGAAAGATGGATCCCCAGGATGTGACCATACTGACCAACCTCAAGCTTATCGCCAAATGTTTATACAGTGTCAGAGTAAAGTAAACAGTAAAACTTAACATCATTAAGCCTGACGCTTCACTCAATGAAGCTCTTGAGAGGATTGATTGTTAGAGCAGGAGAGTTCCCGCATGGACGTTCAAGTTGTTTTATCTTATACCAGAAACTCTCCTATCAGTTTACTCCAACTATTCAAGCACATCCTTCCCCGCTAAGGGTGGTCCAACACATTTCCTAGCACAGCCTACAGGCATGCAAGTGTCGACACACTCTAGTCGGCGTTCACCTCCTGTGGTTATCGTTTCCGCAGCGCATTCTCGATCTGCCCACCGGAGTGAAAACCTCTTCGCATCGGTACCTTGCCAGTGGCTAACAGTCAAGAGACCTGAAGAACTGGACTATCTATGACACTCTTCCCATGTGCAGTGATATCTACGTGATCCTGGAGGCTACCGTGAGCAGTTTATCTATCTACTATTTACGAGTCTTGGGCTTCCGGTGTCTCCCAGAGTATAGGGTAGTCTGGGAGTGATCCAATAGACTCTACCCATGACCACCACCACCACGAGTCGATCTTACCCGTAATGGAGATCATGCGCTTAGTGTCTCTGCACTTCCCTTTCAGAGCCTATGGCGTTGGGAGCACGTTCAGGCTTGATAGGTGTAAAACTCTCCCAGTCGCCCCGGCACCACACGTGACTACCTTTGCGACCCCCATGGTTAACTCCCGTTAACTCCACCGGTTTTGGTCCGTTTTACTCCGAACAACTTGGAGTAGGTACTCCACCTTCCACCCTATGCCCCCTCATATATCCTGCGAACAGCCTTCGGTCGACTGGATGGCAGCAACATATACGGTGTTGCAAGCAGGTCTGCAAAGACTCCTCTTGGTTAGACTGCACACAACTACACATCCGTTTGCCCATGATGTCTGGGCCTCAAGGCGGGGCCAAAGGGACATGATAGGAATAATGTCCCAACTTTGCAGCTTCCTTGGAGCTGCATAGCTCACCCAATAGCATCTCCTAGAACCCCAGATTCTAGTATTATATGTGTAACGACCCAGCATACGTGAGCTATGGCAGCCGGAACCTACACCCATACAGGTAGCCCGGAGGCGAACTGGTAGGAACCGGCAGGCAAGTGAGTACTTGACCTACGGAGACCCGATGGCCCGGGCTCCGAGATGAGCAGACTTAGTGGACACAAGTATTTAGGTACATGGCTACGCCCAAGGTTGGTGTCAGCGTACTTAGGGACCTATGAAGGGCCAATACACAGCTAGGCTGGGTAACTAGAGAAAGGCCGAGTGTGTCTATCCCCGGAAGTGGGATAGATAGGGTAACAGGAGAAAATCCACTTGTCCACCGGACAAGATTACCCTACCCTCAGAACAGGGTTACCCTGCCTTGAGGCTTGGATTACCCTGTTCAAGGACCTGAGTTACCCTACCTGCCAATACGAAGTCCCTCGGGGAGTTTGGGAAAAATGACTGGAATGTTTGTCACACGAAGCCATGCATAATACTGGAATCTGGGGTTCCGGGAGATGCTATTGGGCGAGCTACGCAGCTACGGAGAAGCTGTAAATTGAAGACATTATTCCTATCATGCCCCTCCGGCCCCGCCTTGAGGCCCGGACGTCATGGGCAAACGGTTGTGTAGTTGTGTGCAGTCTAGCAAAGGAGGATCTTTGGAGACCCGCTTGCAACACCGTATACGTTGCTGCCGTCCGGTCGACCGTAAGCTGTTCGCAGGATATATAAGGGGGCATAGGGTGGAAGGTGGAGTACCTCCTCCAAGTTGTTCGGAGTAAAACGGACCAAAACTGACGGAGTTAACGGGAGTTAACCGTGGGGGTCCCGAAGGTAGTCCCGGGTGGTGCCGGGACGACTGGGAACGTTTTGCACCTACTACGCCCAAGGGTGTCCCCAACGCCATAGGCTCTGAGAGGGAAGTGCAGAGACACTAAAAGCATGATTCCTACCGCAGGTAAGGTGTATCCGAGGTAGTGGTCGTGGGTAGCGCCCATTGGATCACTCCTGGACCACCGTACCCTGCGGAAGACACCGGAAGCCCGAGACTCGTAAATAGTAGATAGATAAACCGCTCACGGTAGCTTCCGGCGTCAAGAAGAAATCAACGCGCATGGGAAGGGTGTCATAGATAGTCTAGTTCAGCAAGGGGTCTTGACAGTTAGCCACTGGCAAGTCCCCGATGCGCAGAGGTTTTCACTCCGGCGGGCAGAATGGAAATGCGCCGCAGAAACGATATGCACATATGGTGAACGCCGACTAGAGCGGGTCGACACATACATGCCCGAAGGGGGTGTCAGGAGACGTGTCGGACCGCCCTTAGCGGAGAAGGGTGTGCTCGAATAGTTGGAGTAAACTGATGGGGGAGTTTCTGGCATAAGATAAAACTACCTGAAAGTCTATGCGAGAACTCTCCTACTCCAACAATCAATCCTCTCGAGACCTTAATTGAGTGAAGCGTCAGGCTTAACGATATTAAGTTTTACCGTCTACTTTACTCTTACATCTGTGTGAACTTTTGGCGATAAGTTTGAAGTTGTTTGGTGCGGTCGCAACCTTGGGATCCATCTTCCTAGGGGTGCCCCCGTTACAATATGTGGCTTTGCATTTCAACCATTCTGGTCAATTTTTCCGAACTCCCCGAGGGACTTGGTATTGAAAGGTAGGGTAACTCTAGACTTTTGGCAGGGTAACCTGATCCTAAGGGTAGGGTAACCTTGTTCAGTGAGCCAGCTGCCTTTACTCTGTTATCCTGTCTCTTCCGTCGCCGGCTATAGACACTCCTGACCTTTCACCGGTTACCTGGCCTTGCCCAGTACTGTCTTTTCCGAGGTCCCTAAGTACGCTGACATCTCTCATGCAAGTAGCTAAGTGCTCTGGTGCCTAAACCAATATCTGTTCATCTCGGAGCCCAGGCCATCGGGTCTCCGTGGGTCAAGTACCCACTTGCCCGCCTGTTCGTACCAGTCTGCCTCTAGGCTGCCTGTATGGGTGTAGGTTCAGGCTACCATAACCCATATATGCTGGGTCGTTACACTTGGACCATGTCTGTATGGCCTACCTCGACGACACCGTGATATATAGCGAGACCGAGAAAGAGCAGATTGACCATGGCCGATGGGTCCTCGAAGCACTGACTAATGCAGAATTGGAGGTCAAGCCACAGAACTGTGAATTCCATATGGAGCAGGTAGAATCCCTGGATTTTATCATCACAACTAAGAGCATTCACATAGATAACGCCAGGGTGGAACCCATTATAGCGTAGCCCATACCCAACTGCGTGCTTGATGTCGACACTTTCCTTGACTTCGGCAACTTCTACCACCGATTCATATGTGCGGTCTCCCGTCTGGCCTGCCCCTTGACCTTGTTAACTAAGAAGGACCAGTCTTTTGTTTGGACCCCAGAATGTCAGCAAGCATTCAACAAGCTCAAAGCTGCATTCACCACCAACCCTGTCCTGGCCCACTGTGAATTTCTCAAGGACATCATCATCAAAAGCGACGCCTCAGACTTCGTGTCAGCAGGTATCATGTCCCAACAGGATGACCAGGATGTCCTACATCCCGTTGCCTTCCATTCCTGGAACCACACTCCTGCCGAGTGCAACCATGACATCTACAACAAGCAGCTGATAGCCCTAGTACAGGCTTTCGAGGAATGGAGGTGTTACCTAATTGGAAGGAAGGTAACAATGCTAACTGCCAGTACTCATCTAAACCTGAAGCACTTTACCACCAAAAGGCTCCTCAACCGCAGACAGGCTTGATGGACAGGGTTTCTCACCCAGTTCAACTAGGAGATAGAGTACCAACCAGTGATGTTGAGCGGCAAAGCGGATGCCTTGACTCGGATGAAGAGAGAAACAGAACAAGAAGCAGAAGAGTGGAAGCACCAGCTAACTCAGGTGGTATTCAAGTCCCAGCCTATGGGTTTGTCGACGCACCTCACACTCCCGACTGGAGCGTCACCCCTGGGAACTCTCTGGCAAGAGCACTATGCAGCTGACCCGGCACCTGACCGGATCCTGAAAACACTAGACCAGGGCGACCAGCACTCCTGTCTCATCTCTATCACAGAGTGTCAGTGCAACAGAGACCATCTGCCGTTCTGCGAAAGCCTATATGTACCCCACCATGACCGCCTTTGGCTACGACTAATCCACAAGACTTACGACATTCCATGCACCGGACATCCTGAAAGACCGAAGATACACAAATTGACCTCCCGCCGTTATTACTGGCCAGGCATGCGTCATGACATCGGCAGGGTTGTTAAGAACTACCACATTTTTCAGAGAAGCCATACAACCCGCCATGCTCGCTTTGGTATCTTGCGCCCCCTGCCTATCCCTGCGAAAGCCTGGGAACATGTCTCCCTGGATTTCATTACCGGCCTTCCCTGGAGCCAAGAACACGACGCCATCCTCATGGTGGTGGACCGCCTTATCAAAATGCGCCACCTGATTGCATGCTGAATGACCATAGATGCCCCTACCTTGACTGAACTTTACCTGGCATACATATGGAAACATCATGGCCTCCCCGCAACCATTATCTCAGATCCGGGTACCCAATCCACCTGTGAGTTCTGGTATTCCGTTTGTCATCACCTACAGATCACCCACAAGCTATGGACTACCTTCCAACCCCAGACTGACGGCCAAACAGAACATGTCAACGCTATCATAGAACAGTACATGCGGGCCTTTGTGAACCACCAGTAGGACGACTGGGCCATGTGGCTACCTATGGCCAAGTTCACGGTGAACAACCACACTTCTGAAACAACAGGCCTCTCTTCTTTCTTCGCCAACCATGGTCATAACCCTAGAATAGATTTCCTAGACACGCCCCCCATGCCCCATAACGGCCAGGAGACCATGGATTTTGCTGGCCGCATACAGGACATATACAATCACCTTCTCTGCGAGATCGCTTACGCCCAAGACTGCCAGCAGGAGTATGCAGACCACGGACGCTTAACTGCCCTGCACTTCAGAGTGGGAGATCAGGTTTGGCTGAACGCTAGGAACATCCGCACCTGACGCCCCTCCCTGCAGCTGGACAACAAGTGCCTGGGGCCCTACCCTGTGCAGGCTCAAATAAGAACCCACGCCTATGGCCTAGAACTCCCTCCATTGATGCACATCCAGAATGTGTTCCGTCTGTCGTTGTTGGACCTTGTGGCCCAAGACCCCCTCCCTGGACAGACAGTACTACCCCCCCCCCTGCCAGTGGAAGTGGACAGAGAGGAGGAATAGTTGGTAGACAACATGTTAGACTCCAAGATAACCAGGAACTGTCCCCGTTATCTGGTAAAGCGGATGGAATATGAAGAGGCCACATGGGAGCCCACGCAGGATGTGGATAGACTGGGAGCTATTGACGAATTTCATCTACGATATCCGAACAAACCCGGACCTCTTGCCAATGATGCACAACATGCCTCAGAGGTCTTGGGCGTCAGAAGGGGGAGCTAGTGTCATGGCCACCTGGTATTGGGGTTACACAGGGCTTGGGTTTTTGGTTGCATATAGGCAAGATGGATAGTCCTGTGATAGGAGTGTGGCCACTGAGAGAAGGGACAGGATGGGACAGGATGGGACAGGATGGGACAGGATGGGACAGGATGGGACAGGATGGGACAGGATGGGACAGGATGGGACAGGATGGGACAGGATGGGACAGGATGGGACAGGATGGGACAGGATGGGACAGGATGGGACAGGATGGGACAGGATGGGAATACTTGGCTAGTGGGTCCGTGTAACAGAACCCGGTGGAACCTTACGAAAGGTCATGGCTGCACATAGGATTGGGTTTAGGGCAATGGGGATTAGTGATCGGAAGGATTTCTTTTGTCTATATAAGGAGGGTATGCCCCCCTTAGTTTGTTTTCTTTATGCAACCTGGTATTTTCCAACCTACACCTGTACTTAGGATTTACAACTCTCTTAACTTCACATCACCTGGACCCATGAACCCTGACCCTAAACTCCTGAACCCTTGCCTCCAAACCCCTGAACTCCAGTGCAACCACATTCTGTTTGTACACCTGCCTCTGAACCTCGCCTAGTCCCCCATGGTGTGCCTTGGACTGTCTGCCCATGGTCGCGTATGGACCCTGCCTGTTACAGAAGTGTAATGTTATAGCTCATGTATATTCTGGCTAGGAGGTTTTCTAACCTGGACCATGTTCATCCTCTCTTCCTACAACGATAACCAGAACCTGGTTCAAATATATAGGGTTTAAAATTGTGAGTTTCTTGGTATACGCAGCCCCCTACTTGGGACAGTATTCCAGCCATCTGCTTAATGTGTCTGGCTTCCCGCCACTCGACCCAGGTTAGTACCCAATTTTGCAGGTAAAATCTGCTAACTTCCGTGCCCACCTTATCTGCCAGGTACTCCCTGCCTTGGTTATGAGGAAGTATTGTAGATTCTGATAATTGGTGAATACCACGATGGGTTCCTTTGTTCCCACCAGGTAGTAACGCTATTCCTTGAATGCTTCAACTACGGTAAGCAACTCTTTATCATGAATATCATGGTTGTGTTCCTCTCACTTGAGCTTGCAGGAGTGAAATGCTATCCTGTATAGTCTTTTCTCAAGGTACTGTGACAGTATACACCCTAGCGCAAGATCAGTTGCATCTCTTCCCACCACCCTATTTCAGTCTGCATGGAAATGTGCCAAAATAGAGGGCATCACAAACTGTGCTTCCAGGAATTCGAAAGCTTCCTCCTACTCCTTCGCCCAGGCGAATCCCTTTGGGTCACCACTCAACAGCTCTGTTATGGGTTTACAAGTCCTGCAGAAATTCTTGATGAACCTGCATGAGAAATTTGCAAATCCGATAAAAGTTTGTATGTCCTTGACCGACTCTGGTCTCTTCCATTCCCTTATGGCTTTGACCTTTCGATTACTTATAGTGATCCCATCTGTCTTCACAATATATTACAAGAATTCCACCATCTTGGTGTCAAATATGGACTTAGTGATAGACACTGCTAACTAGTATTTCCGCAACTCGGCCAGTACCACTTTGACTAGTTTGATGTGGTCTTGCGTAGTTTTCTAGTAGATCAGGATGTCATCTATGTATACGACTATGGTCAAATCTAGGAACCTTCTGGGACTACCTGCATCATGTCTTGCAAGGTAGTGGGCATATTTGCTAGCCCGAACGGCATTACCTGGTACTCGTAGTGACCATATCGAGTATGAAAGGAAGTCTTCCACTCATCCCTCTCTTTAATACCTAACAAGTGGTACCTATCTTTTATGTCCAACTTGATAAAGATATGCAACCCAACTACTCAATCTCTAAGTTCACACATGAGCAGTAGGGAGTACTTGTTGGCAATCGTAATCTTCTTGAGTCTGCGGTAGCCTACACACAGTCTCAGTCGCCTATCTGGTGTCAGCACAAACAGTATTGGTGCACCTGCGAGAGACACCACTGGTATTATCTTCCCTTCTGGCAGCATCTTGTCAAGGTGCTCTCGCAATGCCCACATTTCCTTTTCGGATAACTGGTATAGTGGGCCCCATGGAGGCTTCGCACCTTCGACAACTTTAATCTTCTGATCAAATATATTATGATGTGGGAGCCGTTCCACTGCCGGAGGCAGGAAGAGGTCGGTGTACTCCCGGTAATTTTTTGGCAGTGTTTCCAGGACCATTGCCTCTGGCTCTTCTGGGCCTGCGATTCAGCCCTCATATCTTGCTGCGGGGTCCGAGGCCACTGTCTCGTCCCACTCAATGCAGATTCCCTCATCTTCTGGTTCCAGGTATTGCTTGCAGTGCTCGGCCTAGAATGTACATTTATTTGCATCTTCTATAAATCATAGAGGGTGTTGGCAATGCCACCAACCGAATGGTTGGGGGGTGCATACAGTGCAACCTTGGGACGGATAAAGGCACAAAATGAGGCGAAGTCGGGGCTTGCTATGGCGGCTCTGATGTGGCTATGCTATTCAGAGCGGCCGCTAAGGGTAGACGAACTCTGCCATGCACTTGCGGTGGAGATAGGATCAACAGATTTCGATAGCGATAACGTTCCTTTGATTGGTACATTGGTACATTAGTAGGTTTCTGTCAGGGACTTATCACGGTGGACGGCGAGGCTTCGACTGTGCGATTGATCCACCATACTCTCCAAGAGTATCTTTCCTCTCATCTCGAACTCTTCCCTAGAGCTCATTCAACAATCGCGGAAACGTGCCTAACATATCTCCATTCGCAGCGCGTCAAGGCCCTCTCTCGTCATCCCCTTACTGACTTAGGGAACGTACCTCTTCTCAAATATGCTTCTCTTTATTGGGGAGCCCATGCGAAAAGAGAACTGACAGATAACGTAAAATCGCTCTCCATGGAACTCTTGGTCCGGTATGAGAATCACATATCCACTAGACTCCTTTCGGAAACTATCATGGGGCTCGAGAATAGCTGTGATATCAGTGGTCCTTCGCAGTTCACTGGACTCCACTGTGCATCTTATTTCGGGACCGTCGAGTTGGTAACACTAACGGAAAGGAACGGTTCGGATATCAACCAACAAGATTGCCGGGGTGTGACACCACTGGTATTGGCCGCCGCGAAGGGACAAATTGCAGTGGCGAGGCTACTACTCGAACTGAAAGATATCAGCCCGGACATGCCAGATAACCTGGACCAAACTGCACTCATGTGGGCTGCCATGAGGGGGCATGAGGGAGTGGTGAGGCTGCTGTCCGAGCGCAAGGATGTCAACCCCGACATGCAGGACAATAGCTGCCGAACGCCACTCTTGTGGGCTGCCTCTATGGGGAATGAGGGAGTGGTGAAGTTGCTACTCGAAATGGGAGAAGTCAACCCCGACAAGCTAGACAGCAACGCTCGAACACCACTCTTGCTAGCCGCCTCAAAAGGGCATGAGAGAGTAGCCAAGCTGCTACTCGAACGGGAAGAAGTCAACCCTGATATGCCGGATAAAAACAGCCGAACGCCACTCATGTGGGCCGCCATATCGGGGCATGAGGAAGTGTTGAAGCTACTGCTTGAGCGGAAAGAAGCCAGCCCCGATGTGCCAGACAGCGATGGTAGAACGCCACTCTCGTTGGCAGCCTATAAGGGACATGCGGGAGTGGTGAAGATGCTACTCGAGCTGGAAGAAGTCAACCCCGACACCCTAGACAATGGCAACCGAACACCGCTATTGTTGGCTGCCTCAAAAGGGCAAGAGGGAGTGGCGAAGATGCTGCTAGAGCGTGGTGAAGTCAACCCCGATATGCCAAATAAATACAACTGAACGCCTCTCTCGTATGCAGCCGTAGCAGGGCATGAGGGAGTGGTGAAACGACTACTCGAGCGGGAAGAAGTCAACCCCGACATGCCAGACAGCGACAGCCGGACACCACTCTCATGGGCTGCCACAATGGGGCATGAGGGAATGGTGAAGCTATTACTCAGGCGGGAAGTCAACCCCAACATGCCAGACAGCAATAACCGAACGCCGCTCATGCGGGCTGCCGCAACGGGACATGAGGGAGTAGCGAAGCTGCTACTCGAACGGGAAGAGGTAAACCCCAACATGCCAGACAGCGACAACCGAACGCCACTCTCGTGGGCTGCCACAATGGGGCATGAGGGAGTGGTGAAGCTACTACTTGAGCGCCGAGAAGTCAACCCCGACATGCCAGACAAAGGGGGCGTAACACCGCTCTCATGGGCTGCAAGGTGGAGACATGAAGGGGTAGTGAAACTTTTACAGGGCCGGAAACCAGCCGCGGCACCCACCAATGCAATTTGACCCCCCGGAGCTACCACTTCCAACTCCTTCTCATCTTTAATCTTGAACATATGCCATTCCCCCACTCCTTGCTTCCGCTGCTCCCCCCTCCCACTCCCGGAATAGTTCCGCATTCAAAGGGTACTATTCTTTCCCGCCAATCTCGTCTTCTCCATTCTTTCCCTTTCTCAATTCCCCCTGGTTAGCCCTACGACCCGAGGTCGGCGTTTCCCTTCTGATCGGGCGTGGCAAATCTCAATATCCATACACCTCTCCAAACTTTGCGGATACTTGTGTGTGCAATTGGGTGAAATGCTGTTCCCAGTGTTTGATTATATATTCTGCCTTTTCTACAAGCCCCTTCGTTTTCATATTTCCTTTGTCCCGCCTATTTTCTCCCTTATCGCTTCCCCTTCCTATGCATGATTAATAGATGAATAGAGAGGTGGATGGATAGATATGTATAGTTCTCGGAATACACGATGAAAAACGACATTAGTACTCACATTCCCAACACAACCGGTTGTTCCAGAGGATATTAGAGAGTAGTGCAGATAAATTGCGCCGCAGGCCACGCCATCCGAAGAAGAAGTGAGAGCTCAAGTTACTCCCACCGATTCATTCACTCACTCATATCCCACACAGCTATGTGAGGCCGGATTGACCGAGGCCCCACGTCCACCTATTATCTGTCCCGCTTGCCCAAGTGATAACGGAGTAGATACCCGGTGGCAACGACTACCGACCTGAGAACCCCCGCTTCGATCGTGGTACGGCACTAACTTACACAATACATTAATGCTCTCCCGCATCCATCCTTCGCGAAGCAGAAGGGGTGCGCCGCTGGGAATGCGCACGGCAAGACAGAATCCCTCGCGGAAGCCAAAACGGAAACCCCTGCAAGAAAAACTGGATGAGAAAGTGTATCCGCGGCGCAGTTCCCAGACATGCAAGACAACGACAACTGGACACCACTTTCGTGGGCTGCCTCAATGGGGAACGAGGGAGCAGTAAAGCTACTACTCGAGTGGGAAGATGTCAGCCCCGATATGCTGGACAACGGGAGCCGAACTCCACTCACGGGCTGCCTCAAAAGGGCACGAGGGAGTGGTGAAACTATTCCTTGAGCAAGAAGTCAACCCTGATAATCCAGACAGCAGCTCCAGAACGCCACTCTCGCAGGCCGCGAGAGCGGGATATGATGGAGTGGTGAAACTATCACAAACCTAAAAAAGCACCCGGAAGCCCAGTTTCATCGTCCTTCCCTCCATCTTCCCTCTTCAACCTGCCAATTTCCGCACTTATTACTTCATCTCCCTCTCCCCTCTACTCCCCTTATAGCTCCACATCTAAGGCGTTATATACCTTCTTGCCAACATCTCCATGTCCCTTCTTTCTTTCTTTCTCTTTCAATTCCTCCTGGCCAGTCCTACAACCTGAGCCCCAAATCCTCCTTCCGCCGTGATTAGGTGCGGCAAACTTCGCAAGATGTATATACACCCCTCTCAAACCCGTGGATATTTGCCTGTGTAATTGGGCGAGGAAATTTATGAATTACTACTTTTCGCAGTATTTCACGTGGAAGGGCGGGGGGATATAATGCTATTTTGTTTTGCTACCCCGCACTTATTACCAGACTAATTTTTTTCGTCCGCTGTCTTCATCCCCGCTTATACCTTCCCCTCCTTCCACAAGTGCATTCATTTCTCCTTATTTTTCTCCCCAATTGTTTTCCTTTCCTGTGCGTGATTAATCGGCGGACAACCGGATAGAAAATCAAGTGCAATGGTGAGACTTACTCTCTAAGAACAACTTTGAATTCAAGTATCCTCCACCGATCCACCACCCATCCACATGGCATCCACCTGTGTGATCCTAGATTGATTGGCATCTAGCATACGGTGATTAGGAGTTCCTAGCATGTCCCCGCAATGACAAGTACAAGCAACGATGGCCACCTATTTCAACACCCCGCTCCGACCAATGTAAAGTAAACCAATCCTCTCCCGAATCCAGCATTCGCGAAACAGAAAGGGTTCATAGCAGAGAAGGTCGACATGACACGATGTCTCGGGAGGTCAAAACCGAATCTGCTAGGACACAGCCGAGTGAGTATGAGTGCTCACGGAACAGTAAAGGCGGTGCAGAATGGAGCTATGGGCACCTTGAGGTAATTGATAGGAATAAATCTCGATTAACAGGCTGCTCCGGAGGGTGAGAAAACCCTCCAACCTTTGGCAAACTTCGCCGGAGTTGAGAACCCAGGACTGGCCCCGCATTCGCTAGATATTTGTCAAAGCGGATATCTCCTATGGCCTGCTACCTTTCTCTGATACTTTAGTAGTACTCCGGGCAAATCGCCGTTGATCTTCTGGAATGTTGTCTGACCGCTCAGGGATTACAGGCGGGTGTAAGAAATGATTTTTGGGAGGATATACCGGTAGTACATTTATGCTCCAGGAGATAACTTCCATATGTTTTGTTTCTCTCCGCCTTCCCCCTATGTTCCAAAACCCCCGCCCGCGCTGCCTGCGATCCCCCTTATGGAGTGTTTTCGTCAACCTAGCTATCTTATCCCCTCTGTGCGGTATTGACCCAATTACCGCGAGTGCATCCTGTGGCTGGATGGATGGTGTTTTCGGAGGTTACCGATGATGATATGCCCAAAGCTACAGCACCATATTCTTCCCCCGCCATTAACCGCAACTTTATGGTGACCACTCCTGCACCCAGTTACTTAAGTCGCTCTCCCGCTTCCTCCCTGGGAACCTCCATGGGGTCTCCATTCCCCCCACTTTATTATTTTCAACGATACTGTTTATGCCGTGGGAGGTCTGAATCCCCTCAATCAAAAGCCCTCATACATCTCCCCCGCGGCTTTCACATGTGAGGGAACAAGTTGACACCCTCTTTCAGTTACCCCCCGTGCCGATATCGGTTCATTCCGGCACTTTCCTCGCTTCCATCTGTCCGAGGGAAATCGATAGGCATCCTCAGAGAAACAATGGCGGTTGTGGGTGTCCGGCACACAACAAAGCCCAACCCCCGATATGTTTTTCTTTTTTTTTTAGAGATTCAGGTAGTTATTATTATCTTTCCCAGCTATCTCTACCAACCCCAATCGATGATCCCCAGGCTAGGTTAAGTTACCCAATACCGAAAAGGCACACCGCCGGCGGCCTATCTACGCGTACCTTACTCACCATTGTTGGTTGTATGCCTCAGCTCTGACGCTCAACGCCTCCAGGATGGTTTGCTATATGCCGGTTCGGCGTGGCTAAGATAAATAGATTAGATTGAAGCTCGGAAAGCTTGTTCCCCAGTGCCTGGAGAGTATCATAGCATCCACCTTCTTAGGTTCTCGGTTTCGCAGGGGCCAATATCTGTTCAAGCCCAACGCGGTTATCTCAGCCTCCAACCGAGCGCCTGTACCCTCCAACGTCGAGACACTCATCACTACACTCCCACCCTCCCGTCTCCTTTAAATAAGCAATGGATTTCTTCATTTAGCCAGGCGAGGAGTGTCTGGCGGGCTTAGAATAAGTTGCTCCTCGATGGTGGGGGCTTATCGTATTGACCCCGAGCTACGTAAACAACTCGCAGTTTGAACCGCATACATTTAAGCGCCCCGAGACGAGTGATTTTCCATGACGCCTATCATATCCGGTCCGACGTTAATCCGATCTTGGCAACAAGGATGCCCCACGCTTCCACGTCACACGCCGACCCAAACACCAACCCGTCCACCGATCGATCTATCCACCCATCCACTTAGTATGTAGGTTATCCC
>PYWC01000049.1:848145-898473 GCA_003182015.1 Tuber magnatum
ACCCTCCTCTCTTCCCCTCCCTCGCACAACAAAGATACCTCGCCGCGCCAAACAATAAAACCATGGCTCCAAGACCTTACGAAAACAAATTCCGCGTCCGCCGTCCAACCTCCACCTCTACACCCGCGGTCTACGCAGTCCCTTCGGGCCCGCACCGCGGCGTCCATCTCCTCAGGTAACTCCCTACTCTTGATCCCTCCTCCTTAAGCTAACTGAGAGGAAAGCAACGAATCCCTCCCTCCCTCCATCCAATACATGTACCGCCACCCCGTGAACGTCCATAAATCCCTCCTCACGATAGACTTGACCTCCACAACCACAATCCCCAAGCGCTTCGACAGTATTGACGCGGCGCAGCGGTATATCGATGCCGTTGATGTGAAGGGACAAGAGGCGAACGAGGGGGATCTGCTAGCGGAACAGTTGTCCCGTGGGTTGACCCTGGGAAGTGGGGGTGGGAGGAGGAGTGAACCGGTCTATGCAAATTTGCCGGAGAGTGTAAGGGGGAGCGTGAACGAGAGGGAGAGGAGGGTCGAGGTTCTTGACGGGGTGGTGGGAAGTGGGAGGAGGGCGAGGAAGGTTTGGAAGGGGAGCTATAGCCGAAGTCATACCGGGGCGGGAGAACGTGGGAGTGGGGCGAGCTCGGGTGGAAGAGTGGAGAGCTGGAGGAGGGGGGTTGAAGAGAGACTTGCCGCTCTGAGGATCTGTGCAGGGGTTGCGGCGGGCAGGGATGATACGATCGATGAGTAACGTGAGTCATTGTTGATATTGACGGGGGCGGATTTCAGGACTTTTCTTTTCCATCCGTTTTCTTTGAAATGTTTTGTGATGGAGTGGTTAGTGTATAGATGTACAACGAGCGTGTTGTTTCCTAGCATCATGAGATTTCTCTATCCCTCTATTTCCTTTCCCATCTTTCATTCCCCTCCTATCCCGTTCACGCATTGCGGGGTTTTAAGAGGTCTGACCTTTTGCTACATTTGCTGGCGTATGGAGTCCGTGAGCATTTTTTGGCTGTCTGGCGATTGTATGTAAGAGCGACTAGTCAATAAGATACCGGTAGGAGCGACTATTTAACCCCCGTACTACCCAATACGCTGCCCCACTCAAAAGGGGTTTCCTCCTAAAGATCGATTTAGGTCAGCGAAAATAGGAAGAGGGGTAGAACGAGGGAAAAGAGTTTCAAACATCAAAACTAATATCTAGCCGGGGGTGAAGGGACAAGAGGAATGGGAAGGCTCCATAGCACTACGATCCTTGCTTTAACGATCCTACTCCACTTTAGACTAGGTCCCATAAATCACCCTCCCCTAAACCAACAACAAACCCAAAGGGAGAAAAAAGATATCGCAAAACCACCCAGGAGCAGTCCGCCAGCGCCACCCACACGGCGCATTCGGAGGACGGCGGTACCCCAGACCGCTCCGGGACCCCTCCGTGAACACAGCAAGCACCATCTCCTTCTCACAAACGGCAGCGAATGCAGGACCTTCCCAGGGTGTGCAAACAAATGACGCTTTCCCAGTTACGTGAACGTCGAGTATCGAAGCGCCCAGATCAATTCCATCCGACCAGGATGGTCCATACTCCTCGCTATATCCTCTTTTCCTTCTTTCCGTTCGGCCCGTACTCTCACGCACCGCTGATATTGACCCGAGGCCCGTCAGGTTGGGTGGGGGTGCAGTGGCGCTTTACTCATGTGATTTTTTTTTTTGCTCCGGGGATTTTGTGTGGTGGGGATAGCTAGCGCAGTTTTTGATTTTCGCAGTTGTTATTTGGGAGGTTGCCATCTGCCCGAGGGGTTATTCCGAAATGGATATATGATAGCTTCCGGAGTGTTGGGTAATCTTGGGGGTAGTATCATAGCTTTTCATCGTATTCATAGGTGTTTTGGGGGTCACGGGTAGTAATAGGAAAGTAGACTATGATGGGCACAGTACAGTGGTGGAGGTTGTACATAAGGGATCAGTTTTTTTTTTCTGCCGCAAGAATACTGTTGCTCACTCATAGGGAATCGACCCGTCCTTTCACCTATTTCCCTCTAGTAACGGAGAAAAAAGATGTTAGTGATCAAGAACAGTGATCGCCGGAGAATAGTTTGTCCGTTGTCGGCTGAACCTCTAACCCCAAGCACGACTTCACAATGACCGAACCGTCGCTCCACCCTTCTGCGCAAAAATCACGTCATAGTGTATCATCTCATACATCGCACCGGCAGTAAAGTAGCGGGAAAAACAACCACCACCATTAAAAATATCCGAAAAAACATATAATACCACACAACCGGCCCCTATCCCGTCCTATCAATCGATGCAAATCCCCNACCCCAACAGACGAGACAATCCCAGCCGTATCCCGCCAATGGATCCTCCACCAATACCCCCAACGATCCCACTCGATCTCGGGGGCCTTCAAACTGATCGAAAGGCCTCTCCACCCCTCCACCCCGTCGACACCTCAAGGCACGTGCATACCCGCCAACAAGATCCTGCTGAGGACGCTCTGGTTCTCCAACGACCCCGCGCAGCGCACGCGGATCAACAACGCGAGCCCGGACCGACTGTGCACAGATCTCATGAGGGAGGGGGACGTGATGAGCGCGACGGCGATCGGGGAAGTGATCGAGAGTTCCCACCCGGAGTATAGAAAGGGAGATCTGGTCCGCGGGGCTTTCGGATGGAGCGAGTACGTCCTCGTCGACACGGACTCGTCCCGCGATTGGCAATTGGTCAAGATCCCGCCCAAGACAAATCCTGCAGACTTCATGGCTATGGGTGGTACCGCCCTCACGGCCTACTTTGGCCTTCTGAGTGTTGGCGCTGCTACATCTGCCGACAAGACTATCGTTGTCTCCGCTGCCGCCGCTGCGATAGGCTCAATAGTAACGCAGATAGCGAAAAACGTAGTCGGCATCAAAAGGGTCGTTGGGATAGCCGGTAGTGAGGCGCAGTGTGAAGTCATCAAGGAAAGGTGCGGTGCTGATATCGCGCTGAATTACAAGAGTCCGAACTTCCGTCGGGAGTTCGAGGAGGCCACGCCAGAGTATGTTGATATCTATTTTGACGTTACGGGCGGTGAAGCGCTGGAGTTGAGTTTGAGGAGGATCGCGAGGAATGGGAGGGTTGTTGCTTGTGGAGCAATCTTCCGGTATGATTCCGGAGGGGAGGAGATGGCTGTTAGCGCTAAGGCTTGGACGAATATTGTCGGTTACTCCCTTCTTCCTTTTTGTTGCGCTTTTGGATAAATGGTTGTTAACGATGACCACGGACGGTGTCTAGATATTCATGAAAGCTCGAGTGGAGGGTTTCACCGTCTCGGAGTTTAAGGATAGGTTCCCAGAAGCACGGGAACAGGTATTCCGGTGGGTGAGGCAGGGTAAGATTCATCCTTTAAAGACCGTTTGGAGGGCAAAGTTCGAAGAGCTACCACAAGGGATGGTCAAGCTTTTGAAGGGAGAGCATGTTGGAAAGTTAGTTACGGAGATTATCACAGAGTAGTGTTGGAGAATTCTAAAGAAAGGGAATAGAATTTTTCGTGTGATATTAAACTTTGATAATCGCCGGCTGCCTCACATCATAACACCTCACTCGCTGTGTTGGGCCAGACCCCTGCTCCTCTGATTCGCAGCTTTGGCCCCCACCCTTGAGCCCCTCCACCACTTTGTTCCACGTGCATGAGGGGCGGCTGATGCATACTCCTAACCCACCCTTCATAAGCTGCGGTACTGTGGAACCCGACCCTAATTCTAACCAACACCTTAACACACCATAACCCCCGCTCACAATTCATAATGCCCCCTCTAAAGCTCACGGTAGCCCAGTACGCCACCTCCCACACCCTGGAGGAAACCCTCTCGAAAATCAGGGTAATAACCATAATGGCTGCCAGCGAGGGCACAAACCTCATCCTCTTCCCGGAGGCCTTCCTAGGCGGGTACCCTCGCACCAGCACCTTCGGAGCAAGCATAGGCTCCCGTACGACTACGGGGAGAAAACAATATCATGAGTACTGGACGCAAGCCGTTGACCTGGGCGATACCCACCCGGACGGGCTAGGCGTGTATGATGCGCCGGGGGACGGCACGCGCGAGTTCTTGGAAAGCCTGGCGAAGGATACGGGGGTGTTTTTGGTTGTCGGGGTAGTGGAAAAGGTCGGCGCTACGTTGTTTTGCGCGGTCGTGTTTGTGTGTCCGAGGGGTGGAATTGTGGGGAAAAGGAGGAAGGTTATGTCGGTAGGTTTTCACCGCTTGCTGGTCAACGCAAGGGAGGGTTGGCATAACGCTGATTAAACGAGGGGGGGGATAAGACTGGCACTGAAAGGGTTGTTTGGGGAACCGGCTCTCCAAAGGCTTTGAAAGCTATCAAGACCGAGATTGCCGGTCAGAAGGTTACACTTGGTGCGGCGATCTGTTGGGAGAATTAGTATTACCCTCCCCTCCCCTTCTTCCCTCACATGTGCTTAACCGTTGGTATGATACGCTAGCATGCCCCTCCTACGTGCGACCCTCTACACTCAAAACACAAACATTTACCTCGCGCCGACCGCCGACGCCCGCAGTTCCTGGATCTCAACAATGCAGCACATAGCCCTAGAAGGACGGTGCTACGTGCTCGGGTGTAACCAGTTTGTGACGAACCGCACTCTTCCGCCGTTCGCGGACGATACGGCCGCCTCGTTGCAGACCGATGGGGCGGTGGTAGATATAGCGGAAGAAAGTGTTTTGTGTAATGGAGGGTCCGTGGTGTTTGGCCCCATGGGGGAGGTCCTCGCGGGGCCTCTGTGGGGAAAGGAGGGCAAGTTGAGTGTTGTTGTCGAGGATCTAGAGGGGGATATAGTGAAAGCGAAGATGGACTTTGACGTTGGGCTCTCGGGGCATTATTCCCGGAGCGATGTGTTTAAGTTGGAGGTTATGGGGTTGGAGTTGTGAGTAGGGAATGGGGGGTGCAGTGGTATTTTAAGAGGGTACAAGTGGACGAGGCCCGGTATGATATCATACGATAACATGATACTATGGTAACAACATCCTACCCTATCCTAAACCACAACAGGGAAAAGACGTTATGTCCCGTATCATAAATAAATGAAATTAAAGACGCAATCCACGGGCAAACCCACCAAACTACGGGTAATACAAATATCCCCAGAACAAACAGGGAGTAAAAAACCTTAGCACAAAGCAATTCCTACCTCCTCCGCCAAAAACATCTCCAGAAAACAACCGCGAGAGGAATAGAGATCTTGACGTCAAGCGACGACATGTTGATGCTACTCCTTTATATCTTGCACTTTCCGGAATTCGCGCAAGATAGCTATGTAGTGTACGAGTACTGTAATAAGCCATACCGCCAACCCCATCCGGGCAGTCAGGCCAAGTATGATACCAACTCATCATATTCCCCAGAAGCATAGCATACCCGGAGGGTGGCGTATATACACCAGCACCAGTGCTGGACACCTGGCCCTTTCCAGACGTGTGGCCGGGGGCTTGTTTCTCTCCTGTTGCGTTTCCACATATTCCTCTATCCCGCTGCTAAATTTATAATCCCAACCGAGTAATGGCCGAATAGGGTGGAAATAGGGGGTTACGTCTGGAAAGTTGCAATGAAACGTGAACAGTGTTGTCTCCGGCAATCTTCCAAACCCGTGATGGCCGCTACGTTCCATTATGGGCAGCCCAGTTCCGGGCATAGCTATGAATGGGATGAGCAAATTATGCATAGGTTATCACTCGACTTTGTAGCGCTGCCAAGTGTCGAAAATGGGGGGACAAAAGCGAACGACGGGGGTGAAGGGGTGAAGGTTCCACGGAGTCGGGCCCATAGAGGAGGAAAGGGTCGTCGAACAGAGCAAACACGATACCGGGAGTGCGGGGGAGTCGAATGTATTAGGAAAGCGAGGGAAAGGAGGAAGCAAATATCAGGAAAGCGTGATGTAGCGGTCCACGCGTATCCATGCTTGTCCAATGCTGTAGTGCGTAATAGTCCACGCATGTTCAGCACCCCAGTCAAAGAGGTGCCCGATAGGCAGTGAAGAGCAAGGACGCCGATGCCTCTGATGAGCGAGTTCTCGCACTTTAGCACATACATACTGTGAATATTGGGAAAGTCTGGAATCGGGGCACGTGTGGAAGGAAGGAAGGAAGGAAGGAAGGAAACGCACTTCTGCGAATGGAAAACCCAAGAGATGAAAGAAATCTAGAATAAATATATTAGACATGGCCAGGTTTGAATGGTAGGGACTCGGGGGAGTCGGGTGGAATCACCCAAGTGCCAGGGCAACGGGGACCCGCGTAGTCAGGAAGGCTTGTCAGCTCCAACCCTCGCACGTAACTCTAACCCAGTTCTGGCTCTCAAAATGCAGGGCAGATTCGGGTAGTGGGAGATTTTGACCCATATCCGTATGCATCAGGTCAACCGATTCTACGATGTGTGCCACCCGTTCCTTTCCCTTCTTGCGATGTGGAAAGTTTCGACCCAGAAGACAATTTGCACGCCTGGGTTGGACGAGATGGCAATGGAAGCGATGGAGCGGGTATACGAATTTATCATTAAATTTTTGGGTATGATATCGTATCCTATATTTGCCGGTATCCAACCGCCAAAAAAAAAGACGGCAGGTAGGGTGAGACGTGCGCCCGCCGTGTGACCAATACTGGTATGCGCATTCCGGGAGGGTGCGAACGCCCCGCGAAATGCAATAAAGACAGGCTACGCCGGCGCTATTCCTGTGGGCATCGAACTCGGAAATCCTAGGCAACCGCAGAAGGCTTGTCCGAACCCTGCCTATATCATACTGCAGCTAGACCAAGATGAACACTCGCAAGCAAAGTCACGTGGCTGTCAGAGCTAGCCTTTCTCCGTTGGATATGCTCGAGTACAGCCCAGGGCTCTCCGCCTACGAGCGCTCGTATGATAGTTAGCGATTGGGCACAGCATTGAACCCGCCCCTCTCCTTATCCACTTCCCTTCACCCCTGCTTCCACTAGTCATGCGATGCAGAGTATGTATGATATATCCCTTACCCCAACACCGCACGGATGATCTCGGGCAGGCACACGCTACATTAGGGGCATTCAGGATGGCCTTTTCCTGGTCCTTTTGATGGACCGTTTATTGAAAGGCCCATCGAACGACAGGAAAAATTTGCACAGGATAATTATTGCACCACATTCCTGCGGTGAATCCTTTTTTTTTTTTGTCCACTAATTCCCTTAGGTTTAGTTCACGCCCCCCAAGCGCACACTAGAAACACTACTCGAGTAGTCCGATCTGCAGAAAGAAAAAGGACCGCTTGTCAACCGACCGGGTAGCCCTCAAAAGGACAATCCCATGTGTTCGAAAAGGACCGGCCAAACGGACCGCGGATGGACATCCCTGAACGCCCCTATTCCTCCATACTCGAGTGCTAGAATACACCGAAGACCGGGGATATGGAGCCCGCTCGCCCATGACTCAGCCAAAAACTAATCACTGCCACGGGGAAGTTGCCGTCAGTCACCCGGGCTTTTGTTATCCCCTTCCCACTTGAGAGTGATTCCCGATGACTGTAGGGGACAATAGAACCGAACATATTCCGTTGCACCTTCCTACTCTCGCCGAAGCAATTCATCCCGAATACTTACCTGCTAGCCATTTCCATCACATGCTTCAACAAGTTCCCCCGGNGCGTTCAGTACCCCGCCCCGCAGACTCCGGGGAGCCCTCTTGTGGCTACCGAGGTAAAGGGATAGCCCGATCTTATCGACCCCGCCTCTCCATCGTACAAACACCGAGACTGACGCAATTTGTGCTCCGCAGTTAGATCGGTTACCAGAAACCTGGCGGATTACTGCCAAATCACCCGAGCGAGCGAGCCCAACCCAACACCCTATCATGGCATCTCACACGTCTTGGCAATGGACGGAACAAATCGGACACATGCTGACGAGATGTGAAATGTCATACCCGGTATACCGGCATTGAAGTTGCTTTGTATCATGATGGTATCAGCCTTAGCCGCTCCCGGGTTACCCATGTCTACCGTAAGAACTGGCATAATTCAGAACGATGCTTGAACGTCCAGAATTTCCCCCTTTGGGTTAAAGGAGAGAACACAGCAAAGGGATCTTCCCTCAGCCCTCAGTCGAGGCGGGCGAAAAGAAAAATACAAAAGACCCTACTACATGTAGGAGAGGTATCATAATTCCAAAGTTCTAGCGAGATTCCCGGCCATTCCGGCTTCTGCCCTAGGATCTAACCTAACCCTTTGTGCCACACAGCAGGAAGATTACATAATAGGACCAAAAGAGTATTAGCGAAGGAATACGGTGCTCGTGGTGGGTTGGTTGGGAGATCGTGAGCTGAAGTGATTGTTAATACGGTGGATCTTCCTCACGCAGATTTGCTTTGCCTGCCTGCCTGCCTGCCTGCCTGCCTGCCTGCCTCTTGCTTCCGGTTTGATGATTCGCGAAAGCATAAACGATGCGACCGTTGAGGCAGACCGCGGTGCAGAGAGTGGGCCTGGGATACCGTAGCCGTACAGTATGATACAAGCACGTTTCATCCTCCTCATCGGGGTTACGCTGTTGGGTATCCACAACATCCCGTTTCCGGTATAATACTTTAGAGACGGTAAATCTTCCCCGCCCCCGCCACCCGTCATCCCCGAAAGCCAGAGCTGTCACATTGAGCTTATCTTAACCCTCGCTCGGGGGTTAGGGTTTGAGAACCGAGTCGGATGATTCTGCGACGGGGTCTGCCGAAAAACCGATAAACTCCTTCAGTACGTAATCCCTTGGTTGTATAGAATCACATAGGATGAGCGGAGAGTGGGTCAAGGTTTTTGGGCGATACTCGTTTGTCAGTTGCGGGGGGTCCCGGTATTGGAAACACTGGGTCGCCGTGGCGTGTGCTGTGCCCACATGATTTGGTCAGGATGCCACTACAGCCCCATGTGCCAGTCTTTTTTTTTTTTTTTTTTTTTTTTCGTGGGGTAACAGCTCAAGCGGCGAGTGGTCGAAGAAATTCGCATTGTCAGATGGCTATCTCATGGGGATGAGCCATAGGACTTACAAATGAGAGAGAGATGAGGCTTGGGATGCGGTTCGCCAGGCGGGATACTCCGATGGAATGATATTGGTCCAATACCGAAAGCCCAATTGGGTATATTAATGAGTACTCGCACACACACGACCTTACTGGGTAGGTGCGGTAGTTTGAGATCGGAGAAATTCGGGCGCCAGTTGGTTTGCCGTGTATAATACAGTACTGTACGTATAGTTTGTTGGTCATCCGTTGATTAAAGACGATTACTAAAGGATTATGTGTATGATACCGCACCAACCATGGTACCATATGAATACTGACATATCACTCACACAACCTCCACCGGGCTCACCGCAGCCCAAAAGCGAAAGAGGACTCGGATGAGTAAGGTGCCAGTGGCAGAACTTGTCGGATCGCCTATCGGGTGTCCGGTTAGGAGGTTCGCGGATATAGATGGCATATGATTATAGGGCATAGGTTTTAGGTTTTCCGTTAGGGTTGCCCCCCCGTTGCCATGCATCGGGCATGGATATCCGTTTCGTTTCTTTCACACCCTATACCACCGGTCATATGGTCCCTTGCTAGAGGTCCATGAGAGTTCCGGATCGCTGTGGGGAATGGAGGATCATGATCTGTCAGGATGGTGTGATTCTTTAGTGTTCGTGGTATTTCTTTTTGCTTCCAGAGTTTGTTATGTGTTGGGAGATAATATAAATCTCCTATTCGGTTACCGGCTAGGAGAGAGGTTCAGGATGGATGACGGATTCTCAGACCATACTTCCACGCCTCACTGGGCATTGGGCCTTTTTTTTTTTTTTTTTTTTTTTTTTTTTTTTTTTTTTTTTTTTTTTTTTTTTTTTTTTTTTTTTTTTTTTTTTTTTTTTTTTTTTTTTTTTTTTTTTTTTTTTTTTTTTTTTTTTTTTTTTTTTTTTTTTTTTTTTTTTTTTTTTTTTTTTTTTTTTTTTTTTTTTTTTTTTTTTTTTTTTTTTTTTTTTTTTTTTTTTTTTTTTTTTTTTTTTTTTTTTTTTTTTTTTTTTTTTTTTTTTTTTTTTTTTTTTTTTTTTTTTTTTTTTTTTTTTTTTTTTTTTTTTTTTTTTTTTTTTTTTTTTTTTTTTTTTTTTTTTTTTTTTTTTTTTTTTTTTTTTTTTTTTTTTTTTTTTTTTTTTTTTTTTTTTTTTTTTTTTTTTTTTTTTTTTTTTTTTTTTTTTTTTTTTTTTTTTTTTTTTTTTTTTTTTTTTTTTTTTTTNTTTCCTGATTTGTTATTGGAAGATGGCGGGATTTACGGAGTGATTTTCCTTTCGGTCTCCCGGGAAGGAGCAGTGGGATCGTCGTGGAGGGAGGGGAAAAAAAGTTCCGCTGACTAATTTGCTAAGAGGCTTCCCGATTAAGTATTAGTCCCCGTCTGTATTGGGATTAGCCTTCTTGATTACCCGAGTACTCGAAGACGTGAGACTCGGGGCGGCTTCTAAGGGGCCGGGACCAGCACCATAGGGCGCTTCACTCGAGCGCAAAGTTCTATCTCAAAGAGACCAGATGAGAGGGAAATGCAAAGAGTATCATATGCACAGGTGCTGTACTCGTGCTCTACCGTACCGCACCCTATACCGTACTCGAGTACTCGTACAGCAAGCGTACCGGAAGATCCCTTAGACTACCCAGACTACCCATACCTGCAAGAGTGCTGTGAGGAGGGCGTGGAGTGGCGAAGCACCGGAATAAATATGATATGCCACTCAACTCACCCTCAAGCTGCAGAAGGTCTGAATTGCATTTTTTTTTTTTACCCCGTCCCCTTAGCGAATTCGTAGGCGATGTTCCAAACGCCGTGCTCGTAGCAAAAGGCTTGATTGTCTTTGAGTGTCGTGTGCTCTTTACCTCAAGCTGCAAATTTAGCGAAAATCTGGGGTGCGCGACGGATCGAGAGGGGCGGATCAACTCCCCTCTCCTCCGCCTTCGCCCACCTCCTAACCAACCCGATCTTGTGTTACCGTAATCATTCATGAAACAATGCAACGGGGGACACTTTTTTTTTCACTATTTTTTTTTTTCATTTCATTTCCCCCAACGATTTCTTACAGCGACATGACGACAGCAAGGAGGCCTGTAATGAATGGAATGAGCAGGAGGAGAAAGAAAAAAAGAAAAAAAGAAAGAAAAAGCCTCACCGAGACCTTAAGGTGGGGAAGAAGCTAAAAATCTCCTGTTGGCCCGTGAGGAATCATCACAGCTACTGTACTGTACATCCTACCGCCCACAGGTACCGGGGTTTGATGTGCGCGACAGACCCGCGTAAGCCTGCGGAAGAAGAAATCTGCTGAAGAGCAAGGGAGTGGCCCGGCTTTGCCATCCTGGAAGGAGCAAAGCGGTGGAAAAGGCGTTGCAATTGGGAAGGAAGGAAAGAAAGAAAGAGATGGAAGGGCACACGGTACCGAGCTATAGCATACAGCACGAGCGCATCCAGTGGACCATCCTACGGTAGATACCAATGGATACCGTAGGTTATGCGATAGGGTGGAGCATGCAGGGCGCTATCACGGACCCATTCGGGAATGAGTTATGCAACTAGCTTGCTGGACGGGAATCCTAGGAGGTTTCTGCAGTAGGGGGGCAATGCTGATGGGCGATGGCAACTGTGAAACGCTCGGGTGCACGTCTCTTCCATTTCAATACGGCATGATACACGGAAGAACTTTTTTTTTTTTGGGACCTCTCTTCGGAGCAATAATCAATTTATGGTTTGTGCGGCGGAAGCTGAAAGAAAGAAAGTATTGAAATGGGTAATGGTGCTGCATGTCCCGGGCAACAAGAGGGGAGCGGCAAAAGAAAAGAAAGAGAAAAAAGACTCAAAACCGCAACCCCGAAAGCGAACTTCCTTTATTGTTACGCTCGGCAGCATGAATTTACCATTCTACAGCACTTGTAAGGTACGGAAGCTGTGAGCTGGGCCGGTCCCTGTTGGCTCCCTCCGGGGCGGCCTCATCAGCAATAGGTGGAGGGAGCCGGAGGGAGTGTGGCGTCTGCGACATATCACCACTTGCACGTCGATACTCTGGGAAAAGATTGTTGGGATGGGGAGGCCATTTCTTCAATGCGGGAAATCCGGAAAGATGGGTGGGCAAGAACTACTTGTACTCGTATTATATACTAGTACGAGTACATTACGGTACGGTATCATACCCCGAAACCGGGTGGATATATTTTGTATTGGTGCTCGGATACTCTCAGATTCTTAACCACAAACCCTACTACAAGTACTCCAATCCCTATTTAATAATCCCTATCTTCAGGTACAGTACTCCTTGCCCGGGGCAAGCACTCGAGTATGACGCTGTACCCGTAACAGCGCTCTTGAAATGTCCGCATCTGTGGTACCGATAGTAAGGGGTTTGTTTCCTCTCTGAAATTTAATATTTCCTGGGTCCTGGAATCCGGGATGTGACCAGAAACTCGAAGGTCTTTTTCTCCTTCTTCTTGGGAACCCTGTAGGACTCGGGACGGGCAAACGCTGAAATGTTCCGAAATGACCCGACGTCTGATTTCCAGAAGCCCTTTCCCTCCCCCCGAAGTGTACCCCTTGACCTTCCTCTCAATCAAGGGTCAGCATCACGTACCGGTCCCGTATGATACCAAAACCCCATCCCTCCCTCCTCGTAATCGCACAAACTTTGCTTGACCATTTCAGCGCCTAAAGTACTCGTATCATGGTCAGATAATACCGCGCTGTCCTTATGTTGTTGTCGCTCTTTTTTTCTTCTTTTTTTTTTTTCTTTCTTTCCTTTCCTCATGCGCTCAGTTTTGGGTGAAGAGCAACTCAGGGCTGGTGATCATAGTATCTGCGTGCCACGACAACCGCCGCAGCTATGATACTATGTAAAGTACGAGTCGGTAGGTGTCGAAGCTGGGGTTACGGCAGGTTTCGTGGAGTCGGGAAGACCCCGTCACTCGCACACACATGCGTCGTGCACAGCACACTCCCACATTCTTCTCCTTAATTCATTGCTGCATTGCCGCACCGTACCGTGCTGTAGTGTATGATGCAGCGCTGGCTTGTGGTGGGTCGCGGCTTGCGAGTGAGAGACGACAGCAACGATACGCAACATAACACAGCACTGGCAGGAAAGACAAAGCTCCGCATTTATTTTTTCCTGTGTAAGGATAGTGAGGACCTCTTCCCTCATTAATTACAAGTTAACTTATCCCCCCCCCCCAATATCCCACCCCATTCCCCCTCCATTCGCCTACTGGTACTGTACTCGTACTCGGAAAGCGACTTCTAGCGCACGGGTGCAGACGGAATCAACACNGAAATATTTGGTCCGGCGCCTGCGGCATTATTGATTTATTATTCGTCGTTTACACTGCCTCTCATATATATATAGTCATGCTATCGTCCACCCGTTCCCTTCCACGATCCTTCTTCTGCCCTTCCCGATCAAACGTCTCCCGTAACTTTTTTGATCAACGTAAGCAACGCTTTAACCTCAAACCTAAACCCGAGACCTCTCGAAACGGCGCAAACGCTTTAACCTCCTCCTCCTCCTCCTATTTACCCTCATCGTCGTTAGCTTCTGCCAAGTTCTCGTCGTCCTCCTCGTCTTCTTCGACACATTCGCCATCAACGACCAGCACCACAACTTCACCTTCTTGCTCCCAGTTTCCACCAAATTTCGCGAGGGCGAACACGAACTTCCTTGGTCAGGACACTGATTTTAAACAATCCATAAACATGGCCCCTCCTTCTATGACGACTCCTTTCTTGAGATCTGGTACTCCTAGTCAAAAGTGAGAAATGCTTCTATTCCTCGCTTCCGTTCTTGGTTCAATTGTGTCTTCGGTTGAGAGCTTTCTCGCTAACAATTGCGTTTTCTACAGTGAGGATAACCATGTTTCTTCCGCAGTCCACTCTGCCGCTCACTCCCGTTCGCACTCTCCAACCGATTTCGACACCTCTTACAATGAGGACCTCCGTGCTCAGCTTAAGGTCCGTGGCCTTCTCCCGCCTCATGTCGAGAGCTATGAGCTTCAGAAAGCTCGATGTGAGTTATTTCTCCATTCTATCCTGATGCCCTATGGCTATCCAGCTGTGAACTACTTTTTTCACGGAGCTTCTCTTTCAGAGTCTTTTTTTTCCTTTCTTTTTTTCTTTTTTCCTTTCCTTTCCTTTTTGTCTTGTGATACGCATCATGTGAAGAATCCCTGTCATGTTTTACCGGGTGTTCAAATTTCAGCCCCAATGCGACGTTTCACCCTTGTTCCAATATCCCAACTCCCGCCACCTTGCCGATGAGCCGAGCATTGCATGATTACCTTATGTTTGCTGACTGTGGTCCGCGTATTAGGTCTTGAACAAATCGCTCAAAAGTCAAATCCCATCGACAAGTACATGTATTTGTCCAACTTGCGCAATACCAATGTAAACCTTTTCTATCGCTTGTTGATGGATAACATGAAGGTCAGCGTTTTTCTTTTCTTTTTGGTTTCCTGCAGCTACTCTTCCCCGCTTAGACTACCCCAGAAAAGAGAATTCGTTCCTCTGTTGAGCTCCGAATCGCTGGGATTGGCAATTTTCCCGGGAAGGACGCGAATGCTGACTGTTTATTCGGAGGATTCAGGAGATCACCCCTCTTGTGTACACTCCGGTAGTTGGCGAAGCATGTGTAAAATGGTCGCATATTTACACCCAGCCCGAAGGTTAGTTAGAATCTTGGCTTCCCCATTTTTTTCTTCCGAGTCCTCCGTTTTCGCCCGCTAGCTTGCCGCACTAGTTTTATCGTGCTTTGGCTCCCGGTTCGCTTGGTCTAGGGTTGCTGCTGGCGAGTTTCTTGGCTGTTTTCTAACACCTTACAGGGCTATATTTGTCCTATGCCGACCGCGGTAACCTCCGTGGAATCCTGGACAACTGGACTGCAGACAAAGTCGACATTGCTGTTGTCACGGACGGCTCGCGCATTCTGGGGCTTGGCGATCTTGGAGTCAACGGGATGGGTATTCCCGTAGGAAAGCTTGCACTCTATGTCGGGTGCGCCGGTATCCAGCCGGATCGCACTCTTCCCATCACCATCGATGTCGGAACCGAGAATGCCGCCAATCTCAAGGACCCATTGTATTTGGGTGCAAAGATGCATCGCGTCAGCGAGGCAGAGCAGTTGGAGTTTCTTGACGAGATGATGATCGCTCTTAACGATAAATGGCCTGGGTATGTTTCTCACTGTTTTCTGCTTGTGAATTCAATCCGACTAACATTCTCTCAGCCTCGTCGTCCAATTTGAGGACTTTAAGAATCCTTTCCCATCTCTCGAGCGATATCGAAACACATACACTTGCTTCAATGACGATATCCAGGGAACTGGTGCCGTCGTGCTTGGAGGCACTATCAATGCCCTCAAAAGGACCGACATCCCCTTCAAGGACCAGAAGTTGGTTTTCTTTGGTGCTGGTTCCGCAGCTGTTGGTGTTGCCAAGCAGATTTGCGAGCTTTTTATCAAGAGTGGTATTCCGGAATCTGATGCTAGAAAAATGTTCTGGCTCGTAGATTCAAAGGTATGTGTGTTGCACCCCATGTCGTGAATTGAACGGATACTGATTCGGTTTCATTAGGGAATGGTAACAAATGACCGTGGTGATACTTTACAAGAACATAAGGTATATTTCTCGCGAGACGATAACAATGGTCAACAATTCAAGTCGCTCGAAGAGGTTGTGGATTTTGTCAAACCCACTGCTCTCATGGGACTCTCTACTATTGGTGGAGCGTTCACAGAGTCAATAATCCGTAAGATGGCTAGCTATAACGAGAAGCCAATCATCTTCCCTCTCTCGAATCCTTCTAGCAAGTCGGAGTGCACCTACGAGCAAGCGATGCAATGGACCAACAATAAGGTCATCTTTGCCTCTGGATCTCCCTTCCCAGAGTTTGAAGTTGATGGCAGGGTCTATACTCCCGGTCAAGGTAAGAGTTCACCCTTTGGAATGCACAAGTCGGTTACTTAGGGGTTTACAGGAAACAACATGTACGTGTTCCCTGGTATCGGACTTGGTACAGTCTTGTGTGAGGCCGTGCACGTTACCCAAGAGATGGTCTACGCGTCTGCTGTCGGGTTGGCCGATTCTCTCACGGATGAGGAGCGTGAGAAGGGCTGGGTCTACCCCAACCTCGACCGAATCAGGTCAATCTCTGTCACCGTCGCTCGCTCCGTCATTCGTGCTGCTCAGAAGGAGAACCTCGACAAGAACAAAACCTTGCAGTGGCTCAATGACATGGAACTCGACAATCACATCCGCTCCAAGATGTACAACCCCGCCGGCGACCATTCTGGAGCGTCAAGCCCCACTTTGGAGGTTAACGGCAACCCAGCTAAACTTTCAAATTTGTAAGTTGGCGTTTATTCGGAGGGGGAGGTGGATTGCGTGATTAGTGTTAGATTTTTCTCATCTTTCCAGTTGTGGTTATTCCCATCTGCCTTGCTTTCTCGGTTGTTTGGTAATTCTTGCGATGGCTTTGTCCTCCTTTTAATAACCGGGGGTTTGGGTCTAATGTTTTCATTAATCTTGTAACTCGTTATTTCCTTTTTTCAATATTCATCTCCTGGGTTGGGTTGGGGCGGAAAAAGAACTTGCTTTTTTATTATTTTTGGATTGGTTGGGAGGGGGTTTCTCTCTCTTTTTTCACCTTTCGGCACTTGTGCATGGCGATTGGATCAATCGCTGCAGGTTGCGTTTGCTTTGGGGTAGGCATTATTACATTACGAAGCGAATAAACGATTGTGGGGGTATCCTTTTGTGCCGAGGCGCGGAGTGAATGGGTGGATGCGCTGGGGAGGGGTGCCGGTCTGATCTTTGGGGTGGTAAAGGTAGTTGGGTTGAGAGCTGTATTGTCGAGTAGGTGTTGCTGATGCTTTGTGGGCACGGGGAGTCCTCGTGCGGTGTGGCATCGCTTATCGGGGTCGCGGTCGGACAATAGGCTGCGGGGCTTGGATGGGACCCATGGGGGCTTCGATCAGGTGATGTGTGTGTGAGTGAGTGGTTGTGATTGTGGGGTATTCCTGGGCGCCTTATCCAACCCTTTTTTTTATTGTGAAGTGGTATCACACTAGGGACTAGGTTTTGTGGTCGGTACGTGAAATTATGTGCCTGATAGATCATTGTGATTCCTCGACCACCAATAACCACCACTATCATACCACCGCTATCAAAATTTACACCCCAAGTGACCGCTGGAAGCACACCTCACCTACCGTAACCCGATACCCAACCCCCATCCCCACGCGCTTCCTTGAAATTACTGCGCATGCACCGACCGCCGGGAGCCGAGGTAACTCGCCCACGGGGAAGAACGGGGTATCATAAAAATCGCCATCTATGATTGGACACCCATGTTGTGTCGCACAGTTTACCAACCGCACCGCAGGGGAGCGGGCGAGTGGTTGTGGAGTGCACAGAGCACCATCATATCATACCCAGACATCAACTGGTAAACGCAGTCTGACACAGTGCACAAATTACCCTCCAGAGTCCATACTATTCCATACCACTGTAACGAATATTGTAAATTTAGTGAGATGGGGGAGTGCAGACTTGGTGACCATAGGGATCGATTCCTGGAACTGCGAAATCGCGTTGGTCCGGATGGTATGATACTTTACAGCTATCGTTCTATCTATCTCTCTGTCTGTCTATTAGGTTCGGTACGGGGGTTCGGTTTCATACCGGGCGATTTATCGTTTGTTCTATTTACGTCGTTTAACCTGTTTGTTTGGTGGGGGGGGTGGTAGTTTCCATGCGGGTTGAGTTATGGGGAGGAAATTTCTATGGTGTCGTGATTGTTTTTGGTTAGCGGGGGTGATGGGTTGGTTGGTGGGTTGTATAGCGTACTGGGGGATTATGGCCCCTGTTGGGGGTATGATGGTAGGACATAGGGATGGAGGGATGGAGGGATAGAATGGGGTTGAGTGTCCGGGAGGTTTGGGGCTTGGGTTTGTGGGGATTTAGACACCCTAAGGGATTTTATCATAATAATAATAATAATTATGATGCCTGCTCATGGATATGTTTGGTGGTGGAGAGGTTTAGTGGTTGTATTTGGGTGTGATCGGTTTCTTCTTTAGAGGTGGGTGTAATTTCTATCTTTCTCCTGCTGTTGGTTCCTACGATATCATATTATTCTCTTTGACTTTTTTTTTTTTTGTCGGGTGCGTGGATTTATTCCTATTCAAGCATGATGCGTGAAAATCCATGGCAAGCGGTCCGGAAAAGCGACTACCGAATGAGCGCTCGTGACCAAGCTCAAATCGGATAAACCTTGGATTGGGTAATCTGCTTACCGTACTGCCAGCTTCACCGGCTCACGTACCAACCCCCCTGATTCTGTTCATTGGTTGTTGGTGAATGTTGCTTCTTCCTCCAGAGAGCTTTACGTGGTGCCGTGAGGACGGAATGATAGGGGCGGGGCCCGTCGATGAGTATGATATCTATCCGTGCCTGTTGTGGGTTTTGGAGAGCTTTTGTCGGGGTTGGTTCCTGGTTTACACTTCTGGGTCATTGGGCATTGCTGCTGTGGGGACGGAGTAAGGTAGCTGTTACCGGTGGGGTATCTATTGGCTTTCGAGATCTTTTGAGTAAATTTTCCAGGGTGTGTTTTTTCTTTCGCCCGCTTGGGTTTGATGGGCCAGGGGGTAAAGGAGGTGGTGTGGATTGGGATTCGGGTGGTGGTCGGTGTCCAACCGATAGCATCATATCATCACATCATACCGGTGACCGGCCATGGTGGTATTAGTAGGAAGGCGAGGGCAGGTTGGCGCAGTTTGGTCTATAGTAAGTACTGTGCGCCTGGGGGCGTATATCCCCTCCAGACGCAATGATTCGCCATGGCACCCGCATGGATGCTTCCCTTCCTTTTACACATTCTGGTGTACCGACCGTGCAGACGAAGTAGAGTATCCAAGAGGGCAATAGCAATTGCGATGGATTGGGTAGCGTTGTAGAGCTCTTTGGTAGTAGAAGCGGGGTTTGCCTAATACTTTGGATCTGCGGCAGCAGTAAGCGATAGCCCGGGACGAGTAACGCAGTTTTGAGTCTTCTCCGTGTGATGTTTGTCCTTGCGGTAGAAATTCACCCCCCTGCCAGCATAAAATACGAAAAACATAACATGAGCCACATTCACTATGCTTTCCGCGCTTTCCTACTACCCCAGTACCGCATTACATCAGCCGTTTAACTCCATCCTCCACCCGCCCCTACAAGTGGGTATACTATTCTATTCTCATCCACCTCCGCCTCCAAATCTTCAACACCCTCCCTCCTTCGGACCGCCGATGATAGCCATCCGTAAGACTGGTGATCCTGAGACCGCTATGGTGCCCACCCCTCCGCCAACCAGGAGTGCTCCATTAGCCTACTTACCTACAACACCCGCAGGAGTCCGGTGTCCCCCAGGAATATTCCCAGCCCCAGTGAAAGCCTCGGCGATGCCGAAATAAAAGGGATGTAGGTGCCTGGTTGGGGGGCGATCGATTCGCCGTTCATCTGCGGACCAAGGGTGATAGTGAGAATATTTGTATCTAAGTCACTTGCACTTGTGACAGTGGAGTAGATATAGTGAACAAGATATATCTTTAAGACTTATAGATTAATCCAAGCTTGCGTGTTTTTTCTAACTGAAGGGAAAATACACCCCTATTTATACCCCTCTATGGTTACACGAACACTGCCCTATACCAAGGAAATCTATAGAACCTGCTAGAATCTTCTAGCATAATAACAGGTCATGTGATTGTGTCACATGACTGACACAATCACACCACCAAACAGGAATAAGATAACATAATTTTGAACACTTCCTCTACAGTTCCATTCCCAACCTATTAGACAACCTTTCAAATAACACCCTAACCAATCCCTTTATGCATGTATTCACCAAATTGTCCTCTGTTCCAACTGCAATCACATCTATCTTCCCTGCTTCCCATAACTCTCTGGTGTAGTGGTGCTGGACATTGATATGCTTTGCCTGGTTGGAAACACTAGTATTCTCAGTAAGCTTAATAGCTGCAGTATTGTTACAATATAGGATCGAAGTAGTGTTGTTACCCATAAGGGATATACCTTGATTTAGCCAGATGCTTTGTTGAGTAGCAAATGCAAGTATGACATATTCCACTTCCATTGTCGATGTTGCTATATTTTTTTGTTTCTTTGATCGCCATATTACAGTGTTTCCATATACTTATATGATTAGACCAGTAAATGATTTTCTGTCTTTGAGGGTTGAGGCGAATAAACTATCCTTAAAGATCTTTAATGGCTGTTCCTTGTTGTCTCAGTTGTATCACAATCCTTTGGTCTTTCTTCATTTTAGGTACCAAAGTGCCTTCTTAGTGGCTGTGAGATATATAGTTATTGGTTTTGAGGAGAACTAGCTAAGGAAAACAGTTGCATGTGCAATGTCAAGTCATATCATGGTGATAGCAGTATACATCAGTGAGGCAATGATTGACTGGTATTGGCATTGTTTGCAAAGTTGATCATCGTCTTTTGCTTTGACTAGTATGGTATGGACTTTAATAGGTGTGGCAACTGGTTTGGCTTCACTCAAATTGAACTGTTCCAGGATTTTGGTTATATATTGTTACTAGTAGATCTTTATGTTGTTGTTAGTAATTTCAATTTGCATGTCTAGTAGCAAGGATGCCTGTTCTGAGTCTGTACACTGAAAGTAGAATTGTATTTGGTTGATACACTTATCAACTAGTGAGAGTTTCCAGCCTATGAGTATATTGTCAATGTATATACAATGGAAGAGATTTTTGGTAAGGAGGATACATAGGTCAAAGTTGGTAGCTTTAAGGTTAATGGTTTTGAGGGTTTTGGTTAGTCATTGGTACCATAGTCATGGAGACTGTTTAAGTGCATAGATAGACTTTATGAGCTTCCAGACTTTTCCTGGTTTCCAATATCCTTCAGGGAGTTCTAGGTAAGTTTCCATATCTATGTCACCATAGAGAAAGGTACTTTTATATTGATTTGACAAAGCTTGTAACTGCACTTGACCACTATTCCTAACAGGAGTTGCAGGGATTCCAATCGAGCTACTGGGGTGTAGAGTTCTTCGTAATCTTTACCTGGGGCTTGGTTGAATCCTTTGGTACAGTATTGTACTTTTCATTATTCAATAGTCCTGTCTTTCTTGACTTTGGTCTTATAAACCCATCATTCTATTAATACCTTTTTTCTACTTGGTTTTTCCACTTCTATCTCTACTTCTCATTTCCTCAGAACTTTCATTTCCTCTTCCATGTCATACTGCTATTCCTTCTTTTCCTATAATTCTATGGCTTCCTTATATGTAGTGGGGTCAGGTATATGATACATAAGCCTCACAGGTATAAACTTCTGAAGACTGTCTTCTTCATTTCTCAATTGTCCTTCCAGAGCTTCTCTCTTTTCTTAAAGAAGCTGAGTCTCATCCTCAGTTAAGCCTACTAGTTGATAGTCCTGTTTGTTCTCTTTTAGCTGTCTCTTAAGGGATTTAATCTTCTTCTCTCCTTTGAGATGACTTTCATTTCTTGCATTTTTTAGTAGGAACTTGTTCATGGGTAGTGTAACGGGGGCACCCCTAGGAAGATGGATCCCAAGGTTGCGACCGCACCAAACAACTTCAAACTTATCGCCAAAAGTTCACACAGATGTAAGAGTAAAGTAGACGGTAAAACTTAATATCGTTAAGCCTGACGCTTCACTCAATTAAGGTCTCGAGAGGATTGATTGTTGGAGTAGGAGAGTTCTCGCATAGACTTTCAGGTAGTTTTATCTTATGCCAGAAACTCCCCCATCAGTTTACTCCAACTATTCGAGCACACCCTTCTCCGCTAAGGGCGGTCCGACACGTCTCCTGACACCCCTTTCGGGCATGTATGTGTCGACCCGCTCTAGTCGGCGTTCACCATATGTGCATATCGTTTCTGCGGCGCATTTCCATTCTGCCCGCCGGAGTGAAAACCTCTGCGCATCGGGGACTTGCCAGTGGCTAACTGTCAAGACCCCTTGCTGAACTAGACTATCTATGACACCCTTCCCATGCGCGTTGATTTCTTCTTGATGCCGGAAGCTACCGTGAACGGTTTATCTATCTACTATTTACGAGTCTCGGGCTTCCGGTGTCTTCCGCAGGGTACGGTGGTCCAGGAGTGATCCAATGGGCGCTACCCACGACCACTACCTCGGATACACCTTACCTGCGGTAGGAATCATGCTTTTAGTGTCTCTGCACTTCCCTCTCAGAGCCTATGGCGTTGGGGACATCCTTGGGCGTGGTAGGTGCAAAACGTTCCCAGTCGTCCCGGCACCACCCGGGACTACCTTCGGGACCCCCACGGTTAACTCCCGTTAACTCCGTCAGTTTTGGTCCGTTTTACTCCGAACAACTTGGAGGAGGTACTCCACCTTCCACCCTATGCCCCCTTATATATCCTGCGAACAGCTTACGGTCGACCGGACGGCAGCAACGTATACGGTGTTGCAAGCGGGTCTCCAAAGATCCTCCTTTGCTAGACTGCACACAACTACACAACCGTTTGCCCATGACGTCCGGGCCTCAAGGCGGGGCCGGAGGGGCATGATAGGAATAATGTCTTCAATTTACAGCTTCTTCGTAGCTGCGTAGCTCGCCCAATAGCATCTCCCGGAACCCCAGATTCCAGTATTATGCATGGCTTCGTGTGACAAACATTCCAGTCATTTTTCCCAAACTCCCCGAGGGACTTCGTATTGGCAGGTAGGGTAACTCAGGTCCTTGAACAGGGTAATCCAAGCCTCAAGGCAGGGTAACCCTGTTCTGAGGGTAGGGTAATCTTGTCCGGTGGACAAGTGGATTTTCTCCTGTTACCCTATCTATCCCTCTTCCGGGGATAGACACACTCGGCCTTTCTCTAGTTACCCAGCCTAGCTGTGTATTGGCCCTTCATAGGTCCCTAAGTACGCTGACACCAACCTTGGGCGTAGCCATGTACCTAAATACTTGTGTCCACTAAGTCTGCTCATCTCGGAGCCCGGGCCATCAGGTCTCCGTAGGTCAAGTACTCACTTGCCTGCCGGTTCCTACCAGTTCGCCTCCGGGCTACCTGTATGGGTGTAGGTTCCGGCTGCCATAGCTCACGTATGCTGGGTCGTTACAGGTAGAGTAACAAGGCTTTGTTGGTACCAAGGGAGGAGGGACTGGTAGAGGTATAGGTGTTTTATAGGATTTACCTGGCATGAGTGTTTCAGGAGAACATTCTGGTATTTGCGGTTTTGATAGGATGGATGTCTCTTTCTCATCAGTATGTTCTGATTCTTTGGACTGCACCGCTTCTTCCTCTTGTTCTTTTTCTATTGTTGGTTGAAGATACTCAAATGATACTACTTTTGTCTTTCCAAACTTCATATCTCTTGCCTTGATTACTATGTACTATTTAGGTATGTGGATATAGTAGATTGTCAGACTAGAAGTGTAGCTGACTAGTTGACCTTCTTCTGCTGTCTGGTCAAACTTTCCTTGCTTCTCAGTTAGAATATGTACTATGACATCAGCAAACCAGGGATAGAGAGGACTAATTGTAGGTCTCATTTCGTATAGTTACTTGAAAGGTGTTGTCCTTATAGAAGAATGCCACTGATGGTTGTAGAGGTAAGCTGCTGTGGAATAGGCTTCACCCCACAAGGACCTTCATTCAGGTAGCATTATACATTACACCATATCGTAAGGGTATGATTTAATCTTTTTACGACTCTGTTTGGTTCCGGGTTGTAGGCTGGTGATATGGTGTAGATGACTCCTTTTATGTTTAAGAACTCAGATAGTTTCCAGTTAAGGTATTCCGGTGCTTGGTCGCTATGTAGTCACTTGAGTTGTTTACCGAATTGTGTTGGTACCATTTCTCAGAAGTGTTGGATAGTAGTTTCTGCTTTGTCCTTTGTCTTTAGGAGGTAAATCTAATAGTACCTGGTATAATCATCTATAAATGTCATGTAATAGAGATTCTTTCCAAGAATTGGTGTAGCCATTTAACCACTAAGATCAGAATGGACTTTATTGAAGACTGACTTGATTTTGATAGCCTTGGACTTTGGTTTCACATGAGTGGTCTTGTTCCAATTACATATTGTACAGTGAAAGTCCAATGGTAGGGCAATAGAGGTAGCATCCTTGCAATAATCCTTAATAACACTTGGATGTCCAAGGGCTTTGTACTGTTGCTCATAAACAGAAACAAAAGACTTCTCATTAATTATCCTAACATACTACAACTTACTTCTTTTATCCATAACTATGAACTTCCACCTCTCTTTCTCAAACACCCTTCTTCCTGTTTCTACCATAACTCTTACTTCAATATTGTCTAATTGGGATTCCGATACCACTAAGTATGGAAATGAGAGTACATACAGTACTCGTTTGAGAATAACTGTATTTTTAGATCTGTCTAGCAGGTGCATGTAGAGGTAAGTATCTCCGGATATGGTTGCCTGATAAATTTTGCTGTTTGCAGTCACTACCTTTTTGGAGCAGGATGTAAGATATTGGAAGTCACCTGAGTTGTGAGAGATATTGTTGAAAGCTTCCAAATCATATTGTCATGTGTTCGGGCAGGGCCCTAGTCATGTAGTGGTACGATAGGAGCAGATGGCCTCTTGATCAACAAGAAGCGAGCACTGCTTACTAAAGGAGGCTTTGAAGGGGTGTAATAGGAGATCAAAGAAGTAACTGTTCAACTAAGTATATTTAGAATACTGTCAGTCGAAGTCTCCTGTTTCCATCGCGGAAATCAGCGGTCTTTAAATACAACATATCTCTCATCTCCAGTATGAGCGATATTTTCAAACATTGTGTGTATCAACCGATAGCACACGAAACAATACAAGTATCAAACGATACTGTGAAACCAAACATAAAACATTGTGTGTATCAACCGATAGCACACGAAACAATATGAGTATCAAACGATACTGTGGAACCAAACATAAAACATTGTGTGTATCAACCGATAGCACACGAAACAATACGAGTATCAAACAATACTGTGGAACTAAACATAAAACATTGTGTGTATCAACTGATAGCACACGAAACAATACGCTAATACCCATACCAGTTACACTCCTAAAACAAAATAACAATTTCACCAAACCATAAAACATTGTGTGTATCAACCGATAACACATGAAACAATACGCTAATACCCGTACCGGTTACACATATAACCATTCTGTTGTAACTTCCCCAATTGTTGTATCATGAACAACCACTTCCTCTTTTTGTTCTTTGGCTTTTGCCATCAGAACTGTAATAGTGGCATCAGTAATGGTAGCAGTATTTGGTTTATTACTCTGTTTTTTTTTGACTTTTTCCTAGGAGAGACCTTGATATTTATTAGTATTGTGGGTATTGCTTTCCCCACCTCTTGCTGCACGCCATCTGCAATGCATTTGTTTCTTATGGGATACCAACAGTATCTTTTCTTCCTGGTTACTTTCTCCTTTCTGGGCTGCCCTACTCAAAAAAATAATCCTAGACTTCCACATATCTAGTTGTTTTCCAGGTGGACAAGACATTACATAGATTGGGGTGCAATTCATTGATGGATAGCATGAAGACAGTATCTTTGACCTCTTCAGCTTGTGTCTAGGCTTGCATTGCAGTTTGGAATTTGTTTGTAGATTTATCATCATGTGATGATACTGAACATCATTGGGCTAGGCAGTTCTATGCAGTTTCAAACTTTGTAGAATTATTGGAGATGGATTGAGTAGAGACAAGTTTAATTTTCCAGAAGGCTTTAAGTAGTATCATATTGGTAGCAGGAGTTTCTTTATTAAATCAGTACTTGCATGCTTGCTAGACCTCCACTCCTGTATTTTTGGTAGAGATATCAGCATAGTAGATAGAGTTTACTGCTTGGTAGAGGTAGAATCTAGCTTTAGTGTCCTTCTTTTTCCATGCAGTGACCTTTGTTGTATCACTAGATGCTCCAATCATTGGGATTTCACGCTTCATTTCAATTCTAAGTACTACCTCAGATAGTCCAAGAACTTCAAAGGCAACCAACCAGGCCTGAGCCCACATCTGGTAGTTCTCTTGTCCTTGTAGTTTTGGGTAGTCAGTTACAGAGAGCTTGAAAATAGATTTGGTATCAGTTGACATTTTTGATTTATAGCAGTATGTATCTGGTTACTATTGTTCCTGATTATTTGTTTTCTGAAAGAGGTCAGTTTCCTCCAGACCAGAACTGTCAACTATTTATCTCGCCTAAACACCCCATTGCATCATAGAGTAGCTCTTCCCGGTATCCTTTACAGCAAGAAGAGAGAAGATAATCAGATGAGTGGGCATGGCTTTTGTTGTAGTGGGAACACATCTACCAGTTAAGTATGTCAAAGTACTGGTGGGCCAGGGTGGCTTTATTGAGGGTGGTGTTTGAGGGAAGGATGAACTGTATACACTCGCTTAGAGTGCACTTATGGCCTTGTAGTATATGATTTTCAGGTTTGTGGAAGATCTCATAAACTTGGGCTTATAACCTGAGAATATTTGTATCTAAGTCACTTGCACTTATGATAGTAGAGTAGATGTAGTGAATAAGATATATCTTTAAGACTTATAGATTAATCCAAGCTTACATGTTTTTTCTAACTGAAGGGAAAATACACCCCTATTTATACCCCTCTATGGTTATGCAAACACTGCCCCATACCAAGGAAATCTATAGAACCTGCTAGAATCTTCTAGCATAATAACAGGTCATGTGATTGTGTCACATGACTGACACAATCACACCACCGAACAGGAATAAGATAATGTAATTTTGAACAAATAGTCAGGGCCCCGTTTCCCGCTAGTCTTGTAAAAGTGGGGGGCCCATCGCCGAGCAAAGAGTATGGAATAATCTAGCCTTCTTTCTTGGAGAAATCCTTTACAGTATACTCTTTTTCATGTTGCTTCATTTATATTTAGCCCTCCCCTCCTTTGCTTCCGGGTGGGGCTTGTTTGTTCACGGAGTTTGTTGAGGTTTAGTAATCTAACGGTATTGCTCTGGTTCTCTTGACTTTCCTTGCGCGGTGGATGGAGAAGACAATTTGAGAAATGGCTTTGGCATTCTGTCACTGAATTGTTCGCTGCCCCGGTATTGAACCTCCGTTGTTTATAAATGAGTTGAGAGAGTGGACCTCAGGGAGTAACCTTGCGAAACTTCCCGTCGCTTAGCAGGACGCTTTCCGCCAATTTCCACGGTCGCTTAGCTCCTTCGAAGTGATGAGAACCCTAGCGCGGTTACCATAGGTAGCGGAGGCGTTACATCTAGCTAAGTAGTGGTTATGCAGGGTGTATGCGAAACTGGGTGTGCTCGGGTACCGGTATGTGTGGATTGGCTTCAGGATTAGAAGCGGGTGGTGAATATCAGCCACATGGTATGCCGTCCAGAATAGCACTCATGCTGGGTATGGGGCACAATATATGAATATTTAAAGTGGTCTAGACTGTATCACTCTAGCAACGTCAGTTCGGTGGCGGAGGTCAAATCCGATCGCTAGCGCTAGCGCATCAGCGGGTGATTGGCCGCTCGCTGAGTTGAGCGACATTCTACTTTCTATTGTATAAGGCTATGTATTGAACGGACTTTGGTAATTGAGGTAGGTGGGTTGGGGTTGCCTCACGGGATGAGAACTTGCAATACCACTCAAGATGCAGTCGGTCATGCTTTGAGTTTCTGTGTGGTGCTGTGTTTTGGGTTATGGGTTTGTGGGGTTCGCGGGCCCTTTTAAGGTTCTGGTACGAGACGGGTCTTCATGATATGGCTCGAATACAGCTAGGGATATGGATCTGAAGTTTTGATACTTGCCTGAATGGGGGAATCGTGTGGTAAGACTACCCTGTTTTGAAACGGATACAGATTTATAGACATGATCATTGACTCCAACTGCTCGGGACGGGGGGGGGCATGATTAAGCTGGGTATTTGGTCGCTCTCTATTGTTGGGTTGGGATCCGGATCCACTCAATCCGGAAGTGGTTTGGTAACCTGACCCATCCCTCCCAGAGTTCCTTCCCAAGCCCAGAAAGGTAACATTCATATTTGAGATTGCCATCCATGTCTCCCCAGTGAGAAGGGGGCTGGGGGTTAACACAACGCCATCATATTTTTCTCCGCCCACTGCAACATCCTCCGCCCTCCATATGGCACTTAGGATTGATTTTAGGGAGTTATGATTGACGCCCGCTCTTTAAGACCTACACCGCAAAGGGAATCCCGAAAACAGCACACATTAACAGAATGGTATGGTGCATGCCGTTTATCCACAGCACCAAGGTGGATGCAACGGGGGACGCCTTGGCGTTGCATTTTCATTTAATGAATACCGATATAGGGTAATATTATTAGGGTACAGATGGTTTTTAATAGGATAAAATATTGAATTTTGCTATTACAAACCTAAATCCCCTTTCTAGAGAGGAAATGCAACGCCAAGGCGTCCCCCGTTGCATCCACCTTGGTGCTGTGGATAAACGGCATGCACCATATAACGGCGGTATTCCCCGCAAGTCCGTATCAAAATAATACCATTCTTCGAACTGCAGGTCTCCCACCTCGCTACCACCCTGTCCGGCATGCAGCACTAAAATCGTTTCGATTAAGACTCCAACGGCTCAGCTACTGCGGTATTTAGTAGGAAAATGAGGGCTGTGCGGCGCCCCAACGATGAGAATCGCACAAACAGTGATAGACTCTAAAAACCCATAGAGAGCCGTGGGGGTTCGAGGCGCTAGTTGTTCACGATATAAAATAACCGCTCTCCACCCAGCCCACCGTTCACTAACAAGTCTCAATCGTCTTCTATCGAATTAGCCTATGTAAGCGTTGGGGTGGGGAGCTCGCGAGGTGCTAGACACATTTCGCCGGAATACGGTATCAACAGAAGTATGATATTGGGGAGATCTGTCACATATTAGTCATGTACTGTACACTGCTTTCTCCAAATGATTGGATATAAGTTAATTGTGACACAAGCCAGATCGCCCCTCTTTTTTCGGCTACAACGGCCTCGCGAACTATCTGGATCTTTCCATATATATTTATCCTAGTTTACACCGCACCGGTTCTGATCACAGAAAGCTTTGAAATATCTCAGATACCCCTACAACTCCCTATACCCATTCTACATTCCATCAACCATCTGGTCAGAATATCAGGGCCTAGACTATGGCTTTACAAGCAGGCAACATGGGCGACGGCAATACTAACTGCAACAACATAACAGGTAGTTTCAACAACACCTTCTACAGGTCCGATGAGGATGGGCGGATTATGCGTTGGCTCTCGCCACTTGAGCCAAACAACAGACATCAAGGCGTGCGTACCGACCGCTTCGACGGTGTCGGGGATTGGTTTTTGGAGACGAGCGAGTTTCGGAAGTGGATGGGTAGTGAGGGTGGAGTGGACGAGGCTGTCTTATTTTGCAGTGGGAATCCCGGGGTGGGCAAGACATACCTGAGGTAAGTGTCTGGACTCTTTGAAAGAGAATATGACTGACGGCTAGAAATACTAGCTCCTTGGTGATCGACACTCTGTGCGACCAGGCAAAGGAGAGAGCCATCGCTGTCGCATGCTTCTACTGCGACTACAAAGCCCAGCAAGAGCAGATTAACACCAACGTGTTAGGGGCTATTCTGAAACAGCTAGTCGGGAGGGGGGACATCCCAGATTTTGTTCGCAAAGCGTTTCAGGAAGGGAAGAAGGAGATTGACGGAAGAGGGCTGCGATTACCGGATCTAATGGGAATGCTGAAGATCGCGATTACTTCCCTACCCAATGTTTTCATCTGTGTTGATGCATTGGACGAATGCCTGCCCAAACATCTACCGGAGCTTCTTAAGTCGTTGGGGGAGATTAATCGGGAGTCCCCAAAGACTCGAATATTCCTGACCGGGAGGCCCCAAGTAAAGGAAGATATTTCCAGATATTTCACCAGGGCGGTAGTGATACCCATCAGTCCCAAAACAAACGATATCAGGAATTATGTGGAGAGGAGGTTATCCGAGGACAGCGTGTCAGGAGCGATGAACGATAATTTACGGGCGGATATTATTAGAATTATACGGGAAAAGATTTCTGATATGTGCGTAGGAGGATTTACCCTTGACGCCCCATCAATGCTAAATGCTAACCAGCAACTATGTCTAGATTCCTGCTTGTTTCTCTAAACATGGACGCCATTCTGGGAGAAGTAACAATTCGGCAGAGAAAAAAGAAGCTCGAACAGATGATACAGGGCAATGGACTGGGGGACGCCTACACTGCAACTCTCGCACGACTGAAGGCGCAAAAGGGGATAAAATCTATACTCGGAATGAAGGTCATGATGTGGGTGTTGTTTTCGGAACGGCCATTACAGGCGAAAGAGCTCCGTCATGCGTTGGGAGTCGAGATAGGATCCGCAGATCTAGATGCCGAAAACATTCCTGCGATACAGACACTCGTAGCGTCTTCTCTGGGTCTAGTCACGGTCGAAGCGTCTTCTTCCACTGTCCGACTAGTGCACTTTACTCTTCAAGACCATCTCTCAAGTGATCCTGCCCTATTCCCTTGTCCCCACTCAACAATTGCAGAGGCTTGTTTGACATACCTCAATTTTGAATGTGTCCGGGATGTTTCGCCAACTCTTAGATCAGCCCCGCCAACAATGCCCCTTCTAGAATATGCCTCTTGTTACTGGGGGAAGCATGCAAAAAGGGAGATGACGGAGAGTGTGAAAATACTTGCACTGAGCCTTCTTGACAGATTTGATGAGCATATATCTGCTCCACTAATGCTGTTGCTGTCAAATGAAGATAGAAACTACAGCCCATATTTTGGCAAGAAAGTAGGGCCTACGGGATTTACAGGACTGCACGGTGGAGCGTTTCTCGGGATTGTGGAGCTGGTGGCTGCCGTACTGGAGATGAAGGAGTGGGATGTTGACGCAACTGATTGCATGGGGGTCACGTCTCTCATATGGGCGGCTGTCGGAGGGCACGAGGAGGTCGTAGAGCTGCTGTTGGGAAGAGAAGCTGTCAATCCAGACAAGGCGGACACCTATTATGGCCGAACGCCGCTCTCGTGGGCGGCTGAGAACGGGCATGAGGGTGTAGTAAAGATGCTTTTGCAACGAGAGGGCGTCAATCCCGACCAGGCAGACACCCATTATAGCCGAACGCCACTCTCGTTGGCGGCTCTGAACGGGCATGAGGGTGTAGTAAAGATGCTTTTGCAACGAGAGGGCGTCAATCCCGACCAGGCAGACACCGATTATGGCCGAACGCCACTCTCGTTGGCGGCTCGGAACGGGCATGAGGGTGTAGTAAAGATGCTTTTGCAACGAGAGGGCGTCAATCCTAACCAGGCAAACACCGAATATGGCCGAACGCCACTCTCGTGGGCGGCTGAGAACGGGCATGATGGTGTAGTAAAGATGCTTTTGCAACGAGGGGGCGTCAATCCCGACCAGGCAGACACCGAATTTGGGCGCACGCCACTCTCGTGGGCGGCTGAGAACGGGCATGAGGGTGTAGTAAAGATCCTTTTGCAACGAGAGGGCGTCAATCCCAACCAGGCAGACACCGAATATGGCCAAACGCCACTCTTGTGGGCGGCTCTGAACGGGCATGAGGGTGTAGTAAAGATGCTTTTGCAACGAGAGGGCGTCAATCCTAACCAGGCAAACACCGAATATGGCCGAACGCCACTCTCGTGGGCGGCTGAGAACGGGCATGATGGTGTAGTAAAGATGCTTTTGCAACGAGGGGGCGTCAATCCCGACCAGGCAGACACCGAATTTGGGCGCACGCCACTCTCGTGGGCGGCTGAGAACGGGCATGAGGGTGTAGTAAAGATCCTTCTACAACGAGAGGGCGTCAATCCCAACCAGGCAGATACCGAATATGGCCGAACACCCCTCGCATGGGCAGCTCGGTGCGGGCAGCAGCGGATAGTAAAGATTCTCCTGCAACGTGAAGATATCAATCCCAATACGGCGGAAACCGAATATGGCCAAACGTTACTCTCGTGGGCGACTGAGAACGGGCGTGAGTGGGCGGTAAAGTTAATTTTGGAGAGAAAGGATGTCAATCCCAATACGGTGGACGCCAAATATGGCCGGACACCACTCTCGTGGGCCGCCCAACACGCGCATGAAGGGGTAGTGGGGATGCTTTTGGAGCGAAAGGATGTCAATCCCAATAAAGCAGAAGCTAAATATGGCCGGACACCACTCTCGTGGGCTGCAGAGCACGGGCATCAGGGGGTGGTAAGGATGCTTTTACAACGCCGCGATGTCAATCCCGATGCTGCGGACACCAAGTACGGCCCCACACCACTCTTGTTGGCCGCTGGGCGCGGGCACAAGTTGGTTGTAAAGATGCTTTTGGAGCGAGAGGATGTGAACCCTAATGCGGCGGACGCAATGCATGGCCGAACACCGCTCTTATGGGCTATCTGGCATGGGCACGAGGAAGTAGTCAGAATGCTTTTAGGACGAGCAGATGTCCATCCCAACCGGACAGACACCAAATATGGCCAAACACCGCTCTTGTTGGCGGCTGCGCGTGGGCGTGAGGGGGTGGTCGAGATGCTTCTGGAACGAGAAGGGGTCGATCCCAACCAGCCAGACACTGAATGTCGGCAAACACCACTCTTGTTGGCAGCAGGGTGTGGGCATGAAAGGGTTGTAGCAATGCTTTTGGAACGGAAGGAAGTCAATCCCAATGTGGCGGACACCAAATATGGCCGTACACCACTCTCGTGGGCCGCTTGGCATGGGCATGAGAGGGTAGTAAGGACCATTTTGGAACGGCAAGATGTCCACACAGCCACGCTAGATAACGAGAACCAAACACCTCTATCCTTGGCTTTCTCCAAAGGACATGATGGAATTGTCAGGATCCTACACCAACGGGGCAATTTCGATTCCAACACTGTGGATCCCTGGGGCCGGGCACTACCCCGCCATCTCTATGGCGTTGGGCCATGTGTGTAATAACACCGGCATCGCCGACCTTACCTGCAAACCAACAGAAAACTCCCACTGGCAGACCGAATGAGCCGGAACAGATATTTTTGTGATTTCGAACTGTTCGTCATCTTTGCGCACTGGAAGCTCTTGCATATGGGGGAAATGGTGTCTCGATTTCTGGTCTGTCGCTTATCTCGCAAGCTACTTACCTACCGGGGAACACGCAAACTTATATATGCAAACCAGAAAACGCCTCCGCCCCTGCTTTCCATTGCCACTGTTCTCTTATCCCCTCCTGTCTCCTCGCTACCCCACAGATCTCCCCGACACTGCTCACTTCCGGACTTCCAACCACTCTTCCACATCCTCCCGACGAGATAGTGGGCTGATACATTCACCGGTAAATGGAAATTTCACTCTTCTTCCCCCGAACGAAAGAAATACAAAGAAAAAGCACTAACCTTCTGGGTAGGAATCAAGGTTTTATGATCGTAACGGATGGGTGAGCGCCGGTGGTTCACAATTGATATCGCGCTTCGTGGCCTTAGTTTCCGAGTCCGCATTTAGCGACCCCACCCCAACTGGGCCGTATATGCTGCCTGAACCCCCTTCCTTTCCCCCCGAAAGACCTGGTCAACTCTCAATACACCTGACACGCATCTCAACACCTGACCGACCCTCTCGATTACCGTCGGCCGGTGTCTTGTCATCTCCTTTTTTACCTGCTGTCTTTTCTCTTTTACATCCCTCCTTTGTTGCTAGCCATATTCCTATTAGATAACTAATTAACGAGTTAGTAATTGGCGCACGCGATACTTCCCTCCATTTAGATGCATGTAAATAGAGTATTTTTTCTGGTTTTAGTTATTGGCCATTCGTCGCTCTTTTCTTTGTTTCCTTCTTCATCTTCCTTTTGCTTCCTTAGAGTTCCGGTTAGAGGGGTTTTATCATCGAGTTTCTTCTTCATTCTCCTTCTCTCTAACCATTTTTCTTGCATCTCGTGAACAGTGTTCTACTCTACAATACAGCCCAAGGGCTAGGAATAGAAAGTAACCTTAGAGAAACCCGTCCGACATTCGCAAGCAGGCAGCCTACTGCCTCTAATTTCTCTCTATACGCCCTCGCGATCAGCACCGGTTTCTTTTACAAACCATCTGTCGCTTTGGTACCAGCAGCAGTTCTATCTACAATCGGGGTAGCTCACATCAGTACAACAAAACCCTAACCCTAACCTACAGAATGTGGATTCTGTTGGAAATCACGAGGTGCTGCTCGGCATGCTCGCACGATAGTTCGTTGTTCGGATAGTTTCTGGGAGCGCGTTTTGCCTTCGGGCATGTTTTGTCTTCGGGGGTGTTTGGGATTTCGGGAAAGCATCTCAGATGCAGGAATGCACGGAGGTTTTGGATCAAGGCGTCCGCCGGAAAGAATGTATGGAAAGCCGGAAAGGCGGTAAGGAAAGCCGGAAAGTTGGGTGCCCGGAGACTATGGGCAGTGGGAGTTTGTCTTTCCTTTGTTAGGTTTGGAGTTTGCAAGTGAGTGGGAGACATACTTGGAAAAGGTAGGAGGATCTGATTGTTGTTGTTATACCTATACCTGTCGTTACCGTTAGTTGATGTTGTTGTACCGTAAGAACTTGAATAATTGGTCCATGTGCTAGGACGTTGGACTTGCCTCTCTCGGTAAGGTCTGGTATTTTTTTCTTTTTTAGTTGTCAGGGAGGCCATGTTTTTTGGTGTGTATTTGACCCCTTTTCCAGAGGAGGAAATTTCGGACTACATAGCACATGGTCCGTTTATTCGAGTTCTTACGGTAGTAGCTGAAGAGAAAGGTTTTGACACTCCTGAGTTGCGCGATCGTTTTTGTGGGTGAACGCTTGGCGTTTCGTTTCGTTCGCCATCCGCCTTTCGCCGTTTCGTTTCGCTGTTTCGCTGTCGCTACCGTTATCGCCGTAGATCCACGTTCAAAAGATTCAATACCCCCGGGTATGATACTGTGAGTTATAGCTGTGGGGTGTTGATTGTGGGGGTGTCCTGGATCGGAAGATGTTGTTTAAGGCTTTAGTAATCCGGCTGGATACCGCCTAATGGCGTTGCCCGGATCTGGCCATTCTGGAAGGGTGAATCGGCCCACAGTGCCGGTGTCACAAGGCCGGGTAGCGCCACAAAGGAGAGGCGACAACGTAACCGAAAAACTGAGGGAGAAAATTGAATTGGCGCGAATTAATTTCTATGGAAGGAAAGAGGGGGGAAAAGGGGAAAGGAAAGAAGAGAGAAAAAGAGGGTACTAAATCGACACACCAAACCACTCTGTTCAGGATTAATGTGTGGTGGAGGGATTGGCGGTTCTTGTCCTCCTCCATTCGGTCTATCACCTTTCAGTCCCTACTCATTACATGCCCACTTCGGTGCGTAAACGAGAAGCAAGTGTAACCAATGTCTTTGCGAATGGGCGTGTGTGCACTTCCGTGTCCGCGGTGCAATACCGGAGGGCAGGATTGGGGTGCAAGGTCTGCTGGGTATGGCGTCTTTTTCCATGAAGGCGCTGTCACAGATGGTGCCAGTTGACTGGGTTAACTTATAACGGATGGGGTTTGAGTGGTCGAGATAGGTTTTGGGAAGAGTAGGCTTCACTTCGGGGCATTGTTCGCAGTCTCGGGGATTGGCTGTGCGCCCAAACGTGAATTGGATTCTGTTCCTTCTCGCCACGTGTAAACCCTCCCGCCCTCAGTTGCCTCTCCGAAGGCAAAACATGCCCAAACATGCCCGAAGCCAAAACGCGCTTCCAGAAGCGATCCGAACATCGAACCATCGTGAGAGCATGCCGAGCAGCACCTCGCGATTTCCAACATCTATTGGCTTTCGAGATCTTTGGATCGGTTTTTCCAGGGTACTTTTCCTTTTAAGCGCCCGCGGTCATAAACTATCACTCGGCGGAACGAAACGCCAAGGGCTGATTCAGGAAACGATCGCATAAACACAGGGGCGTGAAAACTGTTCTATTCGCTCGCTCGCTTCTTCATCATCATCAGCTAACGGTAAAGACAGGAGTAATATAACAACAACAAATCCTCCCATCCTTCTAAACAGGTGTGTCTCCCACTCCCTTGCAAACTCCAAAGCTAACAAAGGAAAGACAAAAATCCCACTCATCAGCTCCCGAGCATCCAACCTTCCGGCCCTCCATGCATTCTTTCCGGCCCTCCATGTGGCTTTCGCCGCTTCCCATACATTCTGTCCAGCGGAGGTATTAATCCAAAACCTTCGCGCGTTCACGACGCATTTCCCGAAAGCCAAAACTACGCCTAAGGCTAAACGCGCCCCAAGGCTAAACCCGCCCGGAGCCAAAGCGCGCTCCCAGAAACAATCCGAACAACGAACTATCGTGCGAGCATGCCGAGCAACACCTCGCGATTCCCAACATTTCCGTCCGCTTGGGTTCGACGGGGGTAAGGGGTGCAGGGGTGTGAGGTTGGATTCCTGTGTTGGATTGGGGTTCGGGTGGTTGTCGGTGCTCAACCGATAGTATCATATCACCATATCATACTGGCGACTGGCTATGGTGGTACTAGCAAGAAGGCGAGGACGAGTTGGTGCGGTTTGGTCCCTAGTGAGTACTCTGCGCCTGGGGACGTATATCCCCTCTAGGCGCAACGATTCGCTACGATACCTACAAGGGCGTTTCCCTTACTTTTACACATCATGGTGTACCGACCGCGCCGGCGCGGTAAAGTATCCAAGAGGGCAATAGCAATTGCGATGAGTTGGGTGGCGATACAAAGCTCTTTGATGATAGAAGGGGGATTTGCGGATTACTTGGGGTTTGTAACGGTAGTAAGTGATAGTTCGTGATGAGTAATATAGTTTTGAGTCTTCGCGGTGTGATATTTGGCCTTGTGATAGAACCTCACCCCACTGCTAGCACAAAATACGAAAAACATAACACCTACCGCGGTCTTTATCCTTTCCGTGCTTTCCTACCCCATAACTACACTCCCTCAGCCGTTTAACTCCACCCTCCTCCTGCCCCTCCAAGTGGTGATACTATTCTATTCTCCTCCACCTCCGCTGCAAAATATTCAACACCTCCCTCCCCCGGACCGCCGATGATAGCCATCCGTAAGACCAGCGACAAGACCACTATGGTGCCCACCCCTCTGCCAACCACGAGTACTCCATTAGCCTACTTACCGCAGGAATCCGGTGCCTCCCAGGAATATCCCCGGCACCAGTAAAAGCCTCGGCGATGCCGAAAGAAAAGGGCTGTAGGTGCTTGGTCGCGGGGCGATCGATTCGCCATTCATCTACAGACCAAGGGTGATAGCCAGGACCCCATTTTCCGCTAGTCTTGTAAAAGTGGGGGGCCTATCTCCGAGTAAAGAGTGCGGAATAATCCAGCGTCCTTTCTTGGAGAAATATTTTACACTATACTCTTTTTCACGTTGCTTCATTTATATTCAGCCCTCCTTTGCTTCCGGATGTAACCTGTTTATTCACCGAATTTATTGAAATTTAGTAGTTTAACGATATTGCTCTGGTTCTCTTGCCTCTTCTTACGCGGTTCGTCTAAGCGCAGTGCATGGAGATGACAATGTGAGAAATGGCTTTGGCATTCTGTCACTGAATTTTTCACTCTGGTATTGAACCTCCGTTGTTTATCAATGAGTTGATAGAGTGGACCTTCGGGAGTAACCTACCAAGCTTCCCGCCAACCTCCACGGTCGCTTAGCGTCCTTCGAATTAATATCATGATATTCGTAGCCAAACTAACTACAAGTCATATCGCAATCCAGGTAACCAACTTAACGGCTTCGGGGTGATGAGAACCCTAGCACGGTTAGCATGGGTAGCGGAGGCGTTACATCTAACTAAGTAGTGGTTATGCAGGGTGTATGCGAAGCTGGGTGTGCTCGGGCACCGGTATGTGTGGATTGGCTTCGGGATTACGAGTAGAAGCTGGTGGTGAATATCAGCTGTATGGTATGCCGTCAGGAATAGCAGTCGTGCTGGGTGTGGCGCACAATATACGAATACTTAAAGTGGTCTAGACTGTATCACTCTAGCAATGTCAATTCGGTCGTGGAGGCCAAATCCGATCGCTAGCGCTAGCGCGTCAGCGGGTGATTAGCCGTTCGCTTAAATGGAGCGAGCTGGCGACATTCTACTTTTTTCCTATAAGATTGTGTATTGAACAGGCTTCGATGATTGAGATAGGTGATTTTGAGTTGCCTCACTGGATGAGAACTTGCAATACCACTCAAGATGCAGTACTTCATGCTTTGAGTTTCTGTGCGGTCCTGTGTTTTGGGCTATAGTTTTGCCAGGGTTCCCGGAGCGTTTTAAGATTTTGGTACGAGATGGGTCTTCATGATATGGCTCGGATACAGCTGGGGATATGGATCTGAAGTTTTAATACTTACCTGAATGAAGGGGTCGTGTGGTAAGACGTACCTTGTTCCAAAACAAATACAAATTTATAGACAAGATAACTCCAACTGCTCGGGGTGGGAGAAGGACAAATATTAAGCTAGGTAGTTGGTCGCTCTCTATTGTTGGGTTGGGATCCGGATCCGCTCAGCCCGGAAGTGGTTTGGTAACCTGACCCATCCCTTCCAGAGTTCCTTCCCAAGCCCAGAAGGATAACATTTGAAATTATCATCCGTATCCCTCCAGTGAGGGTGGGGCTGGGGGGTTAACACAACACCCTCATATTTTTCACTGTCCACTGCAACATCCTCCGCCTTCCAATTATGGCGCTTAGGCTTGATTTTAGGGGGTTGTGATTGACGCCCGCTCTTCAGGACCTACACCGCAGAGGGAATCCCGAAAACAGCACACATTAACAGAATGGTATAACAGCGGTATTCCCCGCAAGTCCGTATTAAAATAATACCATTTTTCGAACTGCAGGTCTCCCACCTCGCTACCAGCCTGCTCAGCACGCAGCACTAAAATCGTTTTGATTAAGACTCCAACGGCTCAGCTACTGCGGTATCTAGTAGGAAAACGAGGGCTGTGCAACGCCCCAACGATAAGAATCGCACAAACAGTGATAGACTCTAAAAACCCATAGAGAGCGGTGGGGGTTCGAGGTGCTAGTTCACGATATAAAATAATTGCTCTCCACCCAGCCCACCGTTCACTAACAAGTCTCAATCATCTGCTATCAAATTAGCCCATGTAAGCGTTGGGGTGGGGAGCTCGCGAGGTGCTAGACACATTTCGCCGGAATACGGTAGGCATTCAATAGAAGTATTGGGGAGATATGTCGCATATTAGTCATGTACACTGCTCCCTCCAAATGATTGGATATAAGTTAATTGTGACACAAGCCAGATCGCCCCTCTTTTTTCAGCTACAACGCCCTCGCGAACTATCTGGATCTTTCCATACCGGTATATATTTATCCTAGTTTACACCGCGCCGATTCTGATCACAGAAAGCTTTGAAATATCTCAGATACCCCTACAACTTCCTATACCCATTTTACATTTCACCAACCATCAGATTAGAATATCATGGCTCAAACCGCGCAGCTACAGGGGGTCCGTTTCGGCGACGGCAATGCTAACTGCGGCAACATAACAAACAACGCTGTCTACAATTCCGACGAGGATGCGCAGATTATGCGTTGGCTCTCGCCACTTGAGCCAAACAACAGACATCAGGGCGTGCGTACCGACCGCTTCGACGGTGTCGGGGATTGGTTTTTGGAGACGAGCGAGTTTCGGAAGTGGATGGGTAGTGAGGGTGGAGTGGACGAGGCTGTCTTATTTTGCAGTGGGAATCCCGGGGTGGGCAAGACATACCTGAGGTAAGTGTCTGGACTCTTTGAAAGAGAATATGACTGACGGCTAGAAATACTAGCTCCTTGGTGATCGACACTCTGTGCGACCAGGCAAAGGAGAGAGCCATCGCTGTCGCATGCTTCTACTGCGACTACAAAGCCCAGCAAGAGCAGATTAACACCAACGTGTTAGGGGCTATTCTGAAACAGCTAGTCGGGAGGGGGGACATCCCAGATTTTGTTCGCAAAGCGTTTCAGGAAGGGAAGAAGGAGATTGACGGAAGAGGGCTGCGATTACCGGATCTAATGGGAATGCTGAAGATCGCGATTACTTCCCTACCCAATGTTTTCATCTGTGTTGATGCATTGGACGAATGCCTGCCCAAACATCTACCGGAGCTTCTTAAGTCGTTGGGGGAGATTAATCGGGAGTCCCCAAAGACTCGAATATTCCTGACCGGGAGGCCCCAAGTAAAGGAAGATATTTCCAGATATTTCACCAGGGCGGTAGTGATACCCATCAGTCCCAAAACAAACGATATCAGGAATTATGTGGAGAGGAGGTTATCCGAGGACAGCGTGTCAGGAGCGATGAACGATAATTTACGGGCGGATATTATTAGAATTATACGGGAAAAGATTTCTGATATGTGCGTAGGAGGATTTACCCTTGACGCCCCATCAATGCTAAATGCTAACCAGCAACTATGTCTAGATTCCTGCTTGTTTCTCTAAACATGGACGCCATTCTGGGAGAAGTAACAATTCGGCAGAGAAAAAAGAAGCTCGAACAGATGATACAGGGCAATGGACTGGGGGACGCCTACACTGCAACTCTCGCACGACTGAAGGCGCAAAAGGGGATAAAATCTATACTCGGAATGAAGGTCATGATGTGGGTGTTGTTTTCGGAACGGCCATTACAGGCGAAAGAGCTCCGTCATGCGTTGGGAGTCGAGATAGGATCCGCAGATCTCGATGCCGAAAACATTCCTGCGATACAGACACTCGTAGCGTCTTCTCTGGGTCTAGTCACGGTCGAAGCGTCTTCTTCCACTGTCCGACTAGTGCACTTTACTCTTCAAGACCATCTCTCAAGTGATCCTGCCCTATTCTCTTGTCCCCACTCAACAATTGCAGAGGATTGTTTGACATACCTCAATTTTGAATGTGTACGGGATATTTCGCCAACTCTTAAATAAGCCCCGCCAACAATGCCCCTTCTAGAATATGCCTCTTGTTACTGGGGGAAGCACGCAAAAAGGGAGATGACGGAGAGTGTGAAAATACTTGCACTGAGCCTTCTTGACAGATTTGATGAGCATATATCTGATCAACTAATGCTGTTACAGTCAAATAAAGATAGAAAAAACAAAAAATATTTAAAAAAGAAAAAAAGGCCAACGAGATTTACAGGACTACACGGTGGAGCGTTTCTAGGGATTGTGGAGATAGTGGCTGCCGTACTGGAGATGAAGGAGTGGGATGTTGACGCAACTGATTACACGGGGGTCACGGCTCTCATATTGGCGGCTGTCGGAGGGCACGAGGAGGTCGTAGAGCTGCTGTTGGGAAGAGAAGCTGTCAATCCAGACAAGGCGGACACCGATTATGGCCGAACGCCGCTCTCGTGGGCGGCTGAGAACGGGCATGAGGGTGTAGTAAAGATGCTTTTGCAACGAGAGGGCGTCAATCCCGACCAGGCAGACACCCATTATAGCCGAACGCCACTCTCGTTGGCGGCTCTGAACGGGCATGAGGGTGTAGTAAAGATGCTTTTGCAACGAGAGGGCGTCAATCCCGACCAGGCAGACACCGATTATGGCCGAACGCCACTCTCGTTGGCGGCTCGGAACGGGCATGAGGGTGTAGTAAAGATGCTTTTGCAACGAGAGGGCGTCAATCCCGACCAGGCAGACACCGATTATGGCCGAACGCCACTCTCGTTGGCGGCTCGGAACGGGCATGAGGGTGTAGTAAAGATGCTTTTGCAACGAGAGGGCGTCAATCCCGACCAGGCAGACACCGATTATGGCCGAACGCCACTCTCGTGGGCGGCTCGGAACGGGCATGAGGGTGTAGTAAAGATGCTTTTGCAACGAGAGGGCGTCAATCCCGACCAGGCAGACACCGATTATGGCCGAACGCCACTCTCGTGGGCGGCTGAGAACGGGCATGAGGGTGTAGTAAAGATCCTTTTGCAACGAGAGGGCGTCAATCCCGACCAGGCAGACACCGATTATGGCCGAACGCCACTCTCGTTGGCGGCTCAGAACGGGCATGAGGGTGTAGTAAAGATGCTTTTGCAACGAGAGGGCGTCAATCCCGACCAGGCAGACACCGAATATGGCCGAACGCCACTCTCGTGGGCGGCTGAGAACGGGCATGATGGTGTAGTAAAGATGCTTTTGCAACGAGGGGGCGTCAATCCCGACCAGGCAGACACCGAATTTGGGCGCACGCCACTCTCGTGGGCGGCTGAGAACGGGCATGAGGGTGTAGTAAAGATCCTTCTACAACGAGAGGGCGTCAATCCCAACCAGGCAGATACCGAATATGGCCGAACACCCCTCGCATGGGCAGCTCGGTGCGGGCAGCAGCGGATAGTAAAGATTCTCCTGCAACGTGAAGATATCAATCCCAATACGGCGGAAACCGAATATGGCCAAACGTTACTCTCGTGGGCGACTGAGAACGGGCGTGAGTGGGCGGTAAAGTTAATTTTGGAGAGAAAGGATGTCAATCCCAATACGGTGGACGCCAAATATGGCCGGACACCACTCTCGTGGGCCGCCCAACACGCGCATGAAGGGGTAGTGGGGATGCTTTTGGAGCGAAAGGATGTCAATCCCAATAAAGCAGAAGCTAAATATGGCCGGACACCACTCTCGTGGGCTGCAGAGCACGGGCATCAGGGGGTGGTAAGGATGCTTTTACAACGCCGCGATGTCAATCCCGATGCTGCGGACACCAAGTACGGCCCCACACCACTCTTGTTGGCCGCTGGGCGCGGGCACAAGTTGGTTGTAAAGATGCTTTTGGAGCGAGAGGATGTGAACCCTAATGCGGCGGACGCAATGCATGGCCGAACACCGCTCTTATGGGCTATCTGGCATGGGCACGAGGAAGTAGTCAGAATGCTTTTAGGACGAGCAGATGTCCATCCCAACCGGACAGACACCAAATATGGCCAAACACCGCTCTTGTTGGCGGCTGCGCGTGGGCGTGAGGGGGTGGTCGAGATGCTTCTGGAACGAGAAGGGGTCGATCCCAACCAGCCAGACACTGAATGTCGGCAAACACCACTCTTGTTGGCAGCAGGGTGTGGGCATGAAAGGGTTGTAGCAATGCTTTTGGAACGGAAGGAAGTCAATCCCAATGTGGCGGACACCAAATATGGCCGTACACCACTCTCGTGGGCCGCTTGGCATGGGCATGAGAGGGTAGTAAGGACCATTTTGGAACGGCAAGATGTCCACACAGCCACGCTAGATAACGAGAACCAAACACCTCTATCCTTGGCTTTCTCGAAAGGACATGATGGAATTGTCAGGATCCTACACCAACGGGGCAATTTCGGTTCCGACACTGTGGGTCCCTGGGGCCGGGCACCACCCCGCCATCTCTATGGCGTTGGGCCATGTGTGTAATAACACCGGCATCGCCGACCTTACCTGCAAACCTACAGTATACTCCCACTGGCAGACCGAATGAGCCGGAACAGATATTTTTGTGATTTCGAACTGTTCGTCATCTTTGCGCACTGGAAGCTCTTGCATATGGGGGAAATGGTGTCTCGATTTCTGGTCTGTCGCTTATCTCGCAAGCTGCTTACCTACCGGGGAACACGCAAACTTATATATGCAAACTAGAAAACGCCTCCGCCCCTGCTTTCCATTGCCACAGTTCTCTTATCACCTCATGTCTCCTCGCTACCACACAGATCTCCCCGAAACTGCTCACTTCCGGACTTCCAACCACTCTTCCACATCCTCCCGACGAGATAGTGGGCTGATACATTCACCGGTAAATGGAAATTTCACTCTTCTTCCCCCGAACGAAAGAAATACAAAGAAAAAGCACTAACCTTCTGGGTAGGAATCAAGGTTTTATGATCGTAACGGATGGGTGAGCGCCGGTGGTTCACAATTGATATCGCGCTTCGTGGCCTTAGTTTCCGAGTCCGCATTTAGCGACCCCACCCCAACTGGGCCGTATATGCTGCCTGAACCCCCTTCCTTTCCCCCCGAAAGGCCTGGTCAACTCCAAATACACCTGACACGCATCTCAACACCCGACCGACCCTCTCGATTACCGTCGGCCGGTGTCTTGTCACCTCCTTTTTTTACCCGTTTTCTGTCCTTTCTCTTTTACATCCCTCCTTCTTTGTTTTTAGACATATTCCTATTAGATAACTAATTAACGAGTTAGTAATTGGCGCACGCGATACTTCCCTCCATTTAGATGCATGTAAATAGAGTATCTTTTCTGGTTTTAGTTATTGGCTATTCGTCAGGCGTTTCTTTGTTTCCCTCTTCATTTTCCTTTTGCTTCCTTAGAGTTCCGGTTAGAGGGGTTTTATCATCGTGTTTCTTCTTCATTCCCCTTCTCTCTAACTATTTTTCTTGCATCTCGTGAACAGCGTTCTACTCTACAATACAGCCCAAGGGCTAGGAATAGAAAGTAACCTTAGAGAAACCCGTCCGATATCCGCAAGGAGGCAGCCTACCGCCTCTAATTTCCCTCCACACACCCCAGTAATCACCATCAATTTCCTTTACAAACTAGGTGTCGCTTTGGTACCAGCAGCAGTTCCACTATCTACAGCCGGGATGGTCCACATCAGTACAATAAAAACCCTAACCCTAACGTACAGAATGTGGTTTTAAATACCGCCGGCATGATACTATTACACCTATGAGGTACTGTACCGATTGTGGGAGTGTCCTTGATCGGAAGGGGTTGTTTGAGGCTTTAGTAATCCAGCAGGACATGGCCTAATGGCGTTGCCCGGATCCGGCCTTCCCAGGAGGGTGAATCGGACCATTGTGCTGGTGTCACAAGGCCGCGTAGTATCGCAAAGGAGATGCACCAATGTAACTGAGAAACCGAGGGAGAAGACTGAATTGGCGCGGGGTTAATTTCTATGGAAGGAAAGAGGGGGAAAAAGGGAAAGGAAAGAAGAGGGAAAAAGAGGGTACTGAATCCACACACCAAACCACTCTGTTCGGGATTAATGCGTGGCGGAGGGATTGGCGGTTCTTGTCCTCCTCCATTCGGTCTATCACCTTTCAGTACACTCACAATACCCTACGGATTACATGCCCACTTCGGTGCGTAAACGAGAAGCAAATGTAATGAACGTCTTTGCGAATGGGCGTGTGTGCACTTCCGTGTCTGCGGTGCAATACTGGAGGGAAGGATTGGGGTGCAAGGTCTGCCGGGTATGGCGTCTTTTTCCATGAAGGCGCTGTCATGGACGGCGCCAGTTGACCGGGTTAACTTATATCGGATGGGGTCTGAGTGGTGAAACTAGAGGTTTTGGGAAGAGTAGGCTTCGTTTCGGGGCATTGTTCGCAGTGTCGGGGATAAGCTGTGCGCATAGACGTGATTTGGATTCTGTTCCTTCTCATCGCCACGTGTAAACCCTCCCGCCCTCGGTTGCGTCTCCGTTGCCTTCTTTTTTTTTCAGGCTGGGGCTCTAGCGACGTCTAGTAATTCTATGGTTGGTTACTGCGTTTTATTGTTTGTGGTATCGTACGGGGAGTAAAATAGCTGCTCGACATATTGTCCATGCTGCCGTCGCGGATACCGGGAGGTGGGGAGCGTTGTGGCGCACCTGAGGGCGTCGGAGGGTTGTTGGGACGAGTTGGCTTGGGAGTTTAGGGAGTGGGAGGAGTGGTATGCGGTAATCCGGGAGTCGGAGGGGGGTGGTGGTGGTGGTGGTGATGATGACCATTTGGCTGGATCTGGCGGTGGATGATGTTGGAGGGTATGATATCCGGGTCCGCGAGACGGGTCTGCCCGTAGGTAGTGGATTTTAGGATTTATGTTTGGGAGGAGTGGTTGCGAGGCGGATTTGCCCGTGGTAGTGGTTTGGCATGTAATAATATTATTGTCTTACTATCTGTTATTATCGGGTCTGGGGGAGGTGCTGGCTTGCCGGTCCGGCGGTAGCCTAGCCAAGATGGATAGGCATATAATATACTCGTGTCTCCGAGCCAAGAATGGGCACCTCTTTTGGAATAGTGCCCGCAGAGCCATATATGGCAAAGTTTTCAAGCTGCTTTGAAGATGGCAACAGTGGCGCCCATAATATCACCACGATGACTTTCAGGCTGTGAAACTGAATACTGAGTACAATCAAATAACTAAATTGCTGCTGTCTTGTCAGTTAAGGTAAGCATTTAATTACTCTCAAAACAAATTGGGGAATGCAGATAATAATAATATGAATAGTATGACAAAGGGAAAAAGCCTCACCTGTGCGATGTGAGGGGCAATTATTGCTCTCCATAAACAGGGGCAAATGCTATTTGCGCAAATCGCACTTCTGTTGGATCTGCCACATGAAACTATACGTAGTACCTACAATAGGATCAAGGTCAGTATAGAATAACTTGATGATTTATTAAAAAGAAAAAGTTATCAGATTGCTAAATAAGGTAATAGGAGAGGTCTCAGAGTGGCGAAATAAAACACCTTTTGGAAGCAGCAGATATGGATGATAAAAAGAGAGACGAGCCTGCCATACCACAAAAGTTTCCACGGGGAAGCAAAGTTTCTGAGAGGTTAAAGAATCTTGCTACGTAAGATGAAGAACACCGAGTACAGACTTTCCCACAGATCGCACAAGAAGCTGGCGTGCAGGTCGCTGATTCCACGATATATCGAATAATGCACGAGCATCATAATCTCTACTGCTATTCCCCCCGCTACAAACCCATTCTTGATCTGAACGTAAGACATAAAAGGTTAAGATTTGTTGATTGGGCTTTTGAGCAGCCTATTAAATTATTTGTATACTCAGATGAGATGATCTTGGAGGTTGGAGCGCCCCGAGGCCGGAAGAGAATTATAAGAGTAAGGGGGGAAGATCCATATCAAGTACCTTTACATGATAAAAAAAAAGGAAATGGGTTTAGTTTAATGGTATCAGGAAGCATATCATTAGGCTACAAGGGTCCTATTTGGATATGGGTGAAGGAAACACAGGAGGAGCGGAGGGAAAATGAAGAGGAACTGTGGCAGGAAAATATACAGAAAGCAGAACGGGTTGCACAACGAAGGATGAATGCTCTAGTCCCCGGCACAGAAGAGTTTCACTATCTACAAGCACTCAATCATGAGATTGATCGGTACAATCACCAGCGCGCACCAAATGAACCCCGCCATGTTCACCGCCAGCCTTACTGGGAATTTGGAGAGGAAACTCGAGAATGGAGTACAGGTGGGGGTATGGACTGGTTTCTCTACCGTAAGCATGTCTTACATGAGAGAGTTTATCCATTTATTGGACAAATTCAAGCTGAAACTGGACGAAGATGCTGGTTAGTCAAAGATAATGCTGGAAATCATACTACAGCTGCCCGTATAGACCAAGAAGCTCATGAACAAGGTATTAGCCGTGTTCCTTTCTGGCCTCCAAATTCCCCGGATCTAAATGAAATTGAGCCATGTTGGAACTACCTAAAGGACTCGATGGCACAGTATAACTTTATTGGCAGTAGTGAGGAAACAAAACAGCGGGTTCAAGAGGCATTATATTTGAAGTGGGAGCGCATGCCTCAAGAATTTATTGACCGCTTCTGTATGAATTTTCATGTAAACTTACAACATGTTTGAGCTTGTGAAGGTGATAACAGGTTTAATGCTTGATCGGATTACTTGGTATCAGAACTGGGGACTGGCAATGCTTCTATTAAGATTGATGATATTTAGTATTCACGCTATTGCAAGAGGGTAGTATATGTACTTACTTGTAAAGCAGTGCTGTCACTATCCTGTTTATAGGCCCACGACCACTACTCCGAAAGCGGTGCCCATTCTTGGCTCGGAGACACGAGTACTCGAGTAAATAGTTTTGAACAGGGATCTACCGCGACGATCAATGGCGAAACGAAACGGCGGCGAAACGAAAACGAAACGAAACGCGAAGCGCTTACTCACCAACACGATCGCACAACTAAGGGGGGGGGTGAAAACTCTTCTCTTGGCTCGCTCCTACTACTTCTTCATCAACTAACGGTAATGACAGGAGTATATATCAGGAACAACAGTCATATCCTCCTATCCTATCCATTCTAGGTATGTCCCCCACTCACTTAGCAAACTCCAAAGCTAACAAAGGAAAGACAAAAACTTCCGCTATTCAGTCTCCGGGCATCCAACTTTCCGGCCCTCCCTACGGCCCTCGCCCATTTCCATGCATTCTTTCCGGCCTTCCCTACGGCCTTTGCGCCTTTCCGTACATCCGCGCATTCCTGCATTCCGAATGCTTTCCCGAAAAGCTAAACTACGCCCGAAGACTAAACGCGCCCGAAGGCTAAACCTGCCCGGGAGCCAAAGCGCGCTCCCAGAAACGATGCGAACGACAAACCATCGTGAGAGCACGCCGAGCAGCACCTCGCGATTTCCAACAAAAGGTGAACAGGCTCGCCTAGTAGAGCATAACCGTAACACCAACGAAGGGAACAAGGATTTCTCCTACCGGTAGTGGCAATACGGTAGGCTTTTCTTTTCCTTTTGCGGTTTGTGTTGCCGACAACAAACCGCTAGCACAATTCATACAAGTACTAGTACACTCCCTTCTCCCGGACGGCTTGATAGGCATAAGATCTAAGGCCTAGAATTTCATGCTTTCTCCACATTCTAGTCTAGTCGGGGCGCGCTAAATGGGCATTAAAGATGAGACTTTAGAAGTTTATTACTGTGCCAGTACGAGCGATTATGTTCAGGAGGGCACTACCGCGGAAGACCAACGTTGGACCATCGATGTTTACCCCCCGATTCCAGAAGGTTGATTGTGCGTTTAATTAAATGCCCGAGTTGGGCCCTTGCTCCTCCTCTGTATGCCGTTCCTACCCCCCTCTTGCGTCTCTGCCGGGATCAGTTTTTTTATTTTTATTTTTAATACTGCGGCGGATATCCCCGTCTGGTGAGTTTGCGGTGGGTGGGTTACTATACTATATCTTATTGTGTCTTGCCATATGATACAGGGTGTAAACTTGCCATTCGAACAATAAAAGATGTCGAGTGATCTAGTATGATATATAGGGAGTATAATATAAGGTAGCAAAATAACCTCGGTCACGATCTCTGCGATGGCGTGGGAAGGCAGACAGCATGATTAGTGATCCGGGTGAACTAACTCCACCAAGCGAGTAAAAAATAGAATAAAAAGAAACCATTGCAGGGGAAAATATAAAAACAGGAGGTTGAAGATTCAGAAAAATACTAGCTCAACATGTGACGGGATACCTCCCTCATGGCAAACAACTTTTTTTAAAAGAAACCCCTCGCACCACCTTTTACCCGTAATTCATTGCTCTTGATAGTCACCGGGGGCCAGCGATAGTTTCCGGTAAATCCCTACAGCAACTCCGGACCGGACGGTGGTAACTGCGGCACCCTTACCACGGTTCAGCTGGGAAACACTATCTCGCATTGCAGGGCGGTCCTAGGAAAGCGCAAGGCTGAAAAGATGGGGAAGTTGTGGTCCCGTCCGGTGGGAATTTCTTGGCAGTTTCCGCGGCGGCTACGAGGGCCTCGGGTGGCTGGTGCGAACACCAGTCTCGCAGGACCGCACTCGCAGCGCAAGTCTTGTGTGAGATTTTGTAGGAGAAATATATGACTTGAATTCCCCAACAAATCAAGTACCCATGGGGGGGACGGAAGGGTTGTGAGTTGCCTGACACTCTGACCGACTTGCCTGTATTACCGCATCATAGTGGTTCTTTTGGAAGCGCACAGTGCCTGTATTCACTCGTACTATTACCTTTCAAATTGCCAGATCTTGAAAGATTGTAATAGACACCACTTGTCTATCGTTGTGGGAATAGTAAACATTAATGCAGGAGAAAAATTGGCGGAGGATGAATTGAACGAGGGAAAAAGGAAAAAGAGGAGTAGGAAAACAAAACAGAGAAACCTAGCCAACCACGCACGAAAGAGAGAAAGCAGGAGAGGAGGGGAAATCCGGAAAAGTCTAGTCTTGGATGGTTGTGCGAAAACACTTGATAGGAAAACCACAGAGAATAAAGGATAATAAACAATTAGTGGACAGAAGCTCGAGAGTAACGCCGAGAATGTGTTTAACTTTAAAAGAGATATTTTATATCATACACAAGGGCCCCCAGCGGCACTGGAGGGCGCGGTCGATGAGTAGAATGAGGGTAATATAGCTGCCGAGAATTGTAGAAAACTAAGCCGTGCAAGCTAAGTGGTGAATAGTGCACCCCGCACCCCCACGGGGGTGGGGTTTCCGATTGCACCGCAGGGGGTGGTAG
>PYWC01000049.1:910813-941806 GCA_003182015.1 Tuber magnatum
AGCTTGCGCGCTACCGCCTCGGTTGGTAAGTCTATCCGCATCATGATATATCATTCATATGCTCGGCACCAATCGCGGTCGCTTAGCTACCGTGCCCCACGGGAACCGAGTCCAAAACACCGAAATCGGGGTTTCCCGAGCTACATGTATCATGACCCAACAGCCATGAGCGGAAAAATAATGGAAAGGGTGCAAAGAACAAGCAATCGCAGCCTGCAGGAGTGGAAGAACCTCAGCAGCCCGGAGACATCGACCGCCAACTTGACCCTTGTACTTCTGGAACGCATCATCGATCTCTCTAGGAATCGCTCCCGATCCCCGGATAAGTTGCTTAACGAGGGCGCCCAATATGTTCTCAGGGGTTTGCATCTTTCGGCTCTGGAAATCGCAGTAGAAGCAAGCGACGGCGACCTTCTGCCCCACGCTCTGATCGCATAACGTATCAATTACTAGAGAGCTAATGTTGCAGTTAGTTAGTGACTGCCCATGCTCTAATAGATAAAGTAACTCGGTCCTCCTACCTAAGATACGTTTTCCCCGCTCCAGGATCACCGGAACAAAAGAGAATGGCTCTGTCAGATTCATCCTTGCCATCACGCCAGCTGATAAACTCATCGCTTTGCAAAAGCCATTCCCCTACACCATCTACTCGGCTGGTACGCACATCGCGGTGGCGTATCCGGGGTTCCAGCGGTGATAGCCACTCCATGACCTGTGGCTTTTCGTCCACATATGTAGTGTTGTAGCTATTTATCACGTTGAAACTGTCTTTGTGGCCTGTCCCGGTAGCACTAGGATCGACGCCGGTTCGCGGATTCATGTTTGGCATATTGTAAGGTAGCTGAGAGAGATAGTGAGTGTCGGAGGTGTGAGGTTGTAGATGGAAAAACACGGGGTGTTGAAACTGGTGGAAAGAGGGGGTCGCGTTATTTCTCATATCCATTCTAGAGCCTCTTGTGTAACGAAATCTGTTCTCGCTGCTAACAGGGGGCCCCCAAGGCAACCGATCAAAGCCCCGCTCCTAGCCCTGAACCAAGAGATCCTGAGCTCTTGTGGACCCCCAAACCGAATCTTCTACATATCATACCAGCTGACCATGAACATTTCCTTCGCAACTCATCTGACCTGTCAGTAGAATTCATACTGGTGAAAGTATCCCATTTCCTGTCACACCGAAGTTTAGAAATTTGGGAATTTTCAAGTTTACAATACTGTCCATTCACCAAATACCGGTACTCGGATTATCCGTCGCAGAATATATATGTGCAGGGCGCGAGAGTTCCCTCGCAAAATTCCCGGACAATAAAAGCACGGTTTTCTCAGGCGGGGAGAAACGGAGGAAGTGTTGAGTCTTGGCGTGTTCCTCTAGGTCTCAGCAAAGCAAGGCAACAGCAAGATTTGCACCCAAATTGTCAGCCTCAACTCATCCGCGGCTGCCTTGAAGGTGTACTAGTACTCATATAGTACAAGTACTAGTACTGTACTACCCAATTTAGAAGGCTAGGATACTGGCTGGCGGACAATGGGGAGACATCAGTGCACTTCAGTAAAAGGCTGGCCTTGGCACAGGCGGCTTTTGGGAGGTTCCAGAGATTGTCAATGCCCGGGAAGGGCCTGTCGCCCTATGGAGCGCGGAGATTGGCCAAGGGCATTTTGCTACCAACCTTGTTGTACAGGGCGGAGGTGTTGGATCGGTCGAAAACCATGGTAAAGAAGATGCAGACCTTCTGGAACAGAGTACTCCGGTGGGTAACGAACACATTTTACGCGACAAATATCGCAGTATTGTCGGCTGAGGTGTGTCTGGCCCCTATAGCGATATATGTCAACCAAGTGAGGAAGATGGCGGCAGTGCGGGTGGTGACAGCAGTGCCAGAGAACAATATTGCCACAGCCATGCTACCGATGGCGTATCTGTTGAAGGACGATTTTAGGTACTCAACCAATCGGAGACTGGCTTTTGATCATAACAAAGGGGGAATCAGGCCCAAGGTATGGGGATCGACAGCCACAACTACCGCCCAGGTACGATTACCAATTGATGAAGTCGCAGCCATAGCCAGAAGGGTTATGCCGATGGGGACTATACCGAGAAAACCATCCAGACTGGCCCTAGTCACACCGGAGGAAGCGGAAGCGCATTTCAATGCGAAGGAAAGGGTGAGGAAGACGATGCATGAGATGTGGGAGAATTGGGAGTACCCGCATTACTATAAGTACCGGCCGCCGTATAGGGAATGCTGGAACTTCATGACGCTCCCGAAGTTCCAAGCAGGCAGGATACACCAGATGAGGGCGAATAAAAGCTACCTAAATGCTCAGAAGGACTGGTTGAACCAGGACCGGGACCCAGGGTGTGGGCATTGTCAAGGGGCACCTGAGGATCTACAGCACATTGTGCTCTGCCCCACTTTGGCGGGGGTGAGGAATGGAAAGGAAGAAGAGACCTTCAATATCGCGCCTGACTCAGTTTTGTGGAAGAGCAGGAAGAGGGGTATGAGCTTGATGAGGGGTTTCGCCCAATATGTGATGCAGAATAGGATTAACTTTCTGACGAAGATGGGGGTTTTTCCTTTTACAAGAGTGACTAATTTGGCTTCATGATGTTAATGAATATTTTCATTTGTGAGATGATTGATTTGATAGTTTTATCGTTTATTTGTTATGTATTTGGGGGTTGAAGTTTCTTTTGTTATTTGGGTTTTTAGGCCATACCTGAGGGTGCTTGCCATGGATTTTCCTATAGCAGTGCTATGAATAAACCGCGGATTTAACAAAAAAAAAAAATACTACCCAATTTAGAATAGAAGATACATAATAGCAGTTCACCGCCATGAAAACCTACGAAAATAAACTAGCGACCACGTCGGGGCCAAGCAGCCGGTTATTCGGGCGGAATGACCCGCCTTCGAAAATACGGTAGCTTGCGCGCTACCGCCTCGGTTGGTAAGTCTATCCGCATCATGATATATCATTCATATGCTCGGCACCAATCGCGGTCGCTTAGCTACCGTGCCCCACGGGAACCGAGTCCAAAACACCGAAATCGGGGTTTCCCGAGCTACATGTATCATGACCCAACAGCCATGAGCGGAAAAATAATGGAAAGGGTGCAAAGAACACTTCGCCACGATTCTGCCTGGTTTGTTCTTCCGTTCATTAAGCGCCCATAGGATGTTTACCTGCCCGTAGCTCTGCAGGAACTCAAGATAAAAGCTTAAAGCGAGTGTATATGTTCTATCCCCGCGAAATATTTCCACTTGGCCAAGTAGAGATACTCGAGAACTTTTTTTAAGAAAAAAAAAAAAAGGCTTATACCACCCTTTACCTGTAATGCATTGCTCTGGATAGGTGCCGGGGGCCACCGATAGTTTTTTTGAACGTTGACCAACGGCCACGACGATAGGGACAGCGAAACGGCGAAACGAAACGAAACGAAACGCCAAGTGTTCACACACAACCACGATCGCGCAGCTCGGGAGCGCGAAAACTTTTTTCTTCAGCTGCTGCATCAACTAACGGTAAAGACAGGTATAGATATAACAACAACAATCAGGTCCTCCTATCCTTTCCAGGTATGTCTCCCACTCACTTGCAAACTCCGAAGCTAACAAAGGAAAGACAAACTCCCACTACCCATAGTCTCCGGGCACCCAATACTTCGAGCATCTGACTTTCGGCTTTCCATACATTCTTTCCGGCTTTCCCTACGGCCTTTGCGCCTTCCTTCCGGCGGGTGCATTGATCCAAAGCTTCCGCGCATTCTCCTGCATCTGAACTGCTTTCCCGAAAGCCAAAACACGCCCGAAAGCCAAAACGCGTTTCCAGAGACTGTCCGAACAACAAACCATCGTGAGAGCATGCCGAGCAGCACCTCGCAATTTCCAACAGGTTTACGGTAGATTCCTACAGCTACGCAGTACCGGTACGGTGGTAACCAGTACAAGTTCTGTCAGACATGTGGAGGGACTCGTATTGTCGCGGTGGATCGCGACTATCTTGCGCGGACGGTCGTCACCATACGCATACTGGTTGCTGTGGCTTTATGAATTCTTTCCGTTGCTGGAGCTGTTGTATTTCAGGAGGGGGAATTGTCCTTTCGGAGGAGAGAGAGAGCAAGGAAAAAAGAAGCAGAAGGGCTTGGTAGCGAGGAAGATCTCATCCTGATCCTGATTAGCGCTAAAGCAAAATATTTTCTCCTTCCATTTTTCCATCGTCCTTTCACTCTTGAACTCTTCCCACTGTCTGAAAACTGTCATTGGCACATGCTTGGTTGTCTGAACCGGGCTACTCCCATCTCCGAATAATTGCTAAGTTGATACGTGATCCCTTCTTCGACTGAAAACATCTTTTGCAGTCACCCACCAAAGAACGCCGGAATCAATCCCGACAGGGAGAAAACGATACGACAGTACCCTTACCGTTGTTCGGTTAGGGAGCTCTATTTTGCCTTGTAGGGCGGTCCTCACGAAGCGCAAGGTTGGACGGATGGGGGGTTGTGGTCCCGTCCGGTCGGACTTTCTTGGCAGTTTCGCTGTGGCCGGTGCGAGCACCAGTTTCATAGCAACGGACTCGCTGGGCAAATCTTATGTAAATTTATGATTTGGTACGAGAACTACGTGACTCCAATTCTCCAATAAAACAAGTATCATACCCACAGGGAGGACGGAAGGGTGGTGGGTTGCCTGACGCTCTCACCTACTTGCCCTGCCCGTATTACCTCATCATAGTGGTTCTTTTCGAAGCGCATAGTGCGGGTATGCATTGGTACTATTACCTTTCAAACTGCCAGATGTTGAAGGATTGTAATGGACACAACTTGTCTATTATTGTAGAGGTAGTAAGCATTGATGCAGGTGAAAAATGTAGCCGAGGATGCGTTGAACGGGAGAAAATGGAAAAAGAGGAGTAGGAGAACAAGACAGAGGAACCTAGCCAACCACCCCCGAAAGAGAGAAAGAAGGAGAGGAGGGGAACCCCAGAAAAGTCTAGTCTGGGGTAATTATACCAAAGTGCTTGATACGAAAATCCCAAAGGGAATAAACAATTGGTCGACAGGATCTCGAGAGCAACACCAAAAAAATGTTTAGCTTCCAAAGAGATATTTTATATAATACACAAGTGCCCCCGGCGGTGCTGGAGGGCGCTGTCGATGGGCAGAATGAGGGTAATATAGTGGCCAAGAATTGCACAAGAGCAAGCTGTGCAAGCTAAGTAGTGAGTAGCGCATCCCGCGTTTTGAACGGGGATCTACGGCGACGATCACCCGCGAAACGAAACGGCGAACGAAACGAAACGCCAAGCGCTTACTCACTAAAACGATCTCACAACTCAGGAGCGTGAAAACCTTTTCTCTTCCGCTACTACAACATCAACTAACGGTAAAGACAGGAGTAGATATAGCGACAACAACAAAAATCATATCCGCCTATCCTATCCAGGTATGTCTCCCACTCACTTGCAAACTCCAAAGTTAACAAAGGAAAGACAAACTCTCGCTGCCCATAGTCTCCGGGCATCCAACCTTCCGGCCCTCCATGCATTCTTTCCGGCTTTCCCTACGGTCTTTGCGCCTTTCCATACATTCTTTCCGGCGGGTGTGTTGATCCAGAACCTCCGCGCATTCCTGCATCTGAAATGCTTTCCCGAAAGCCAAATCATGCCCGAAAAGCTAAAGTATGCCCGAAGGCAAAACATGCCTAAACATGCCCGAAGCCAAAACGCGCTTCCCGAAACGATCCGAACAACAAACTATCGTGAGAGCATGCCGAGCAGCACCTCACGATTTCCAACAACACCACGCCCCCACGGGGGTGGGGTTTCCGATCACACCGTGGGGGATGGTAGGGACCCCAAAGCCATCGCAGCTGCTTTGAGGAGGGGTGGGGGGGGAATTAGGGGAGCAGATTCCTTTTTGATGCGATAGGAGCTCAAGTTTCGTCTCCGAAAGCCTGGGGAAAGAGCCATCGTAGTGGCTATGGTATGGCGGAGGCTCAGGGGATGCAACGGTCACGGCGGCTAGCGGAGCAGGATATGCTAAGAGTGAGGTGGGGGGGTCAAGTTCCGGGTCTTGGGTGGGTGTGTCGGGAGGTTGATGGGGGCCAGCTATAAGAGGAATGGCTATGGTGGAATATTGTGGCTTTTTGGATGTGTATGTTTGTGTTCGCATCTTGTGGTTGCAGAGAATATTGCATCAGTGAGACTACCTTTTGGTCACGTTTATTAGTGCAGGGATTGGGGGTTCAAGCATCGCGATGCTGGATAACGAGAATGGTATCTGGATGGTTCCAAAGAAGCCGGGTAGCTTGCTTATTGAAAGGGGAGTTTCCGATTGGGGGTTGTCTCCACTCGGTATGAAAATCACCTCCCGTATCACCTTCAGTCCAGTACCGAGAGCGCAAAAGAGTGGTGTCCTACCCTCAGTGTCTGGTGATTTTGCTTTGGCCTCCTCTCGTTCGAGTAGCAGCTTTATGGCTTCTACTCTTCCCCACCGGGCGGCGTTGGAGAGTAGTGTTCGGCCACCATTGTCTTGCGATTCAGAATTGAGCTCTTCACGTGCTAGAAACAGCTTCACTGTTCTCTAATTCCCACGCTGGGCGGCGTAGGAGAGTGGTGCCCCCCGCCAAATGTCTTGTGATTCGGTGTTGACCTCTTCCCGTCCCAGAAGCAGCTTTACCGCTCTCTCATTCCCAAAATGAGCAGCGCAGGAGAGTGGTGTCCTGTCCATATTGTCTTGCAATTCGGCGTTGACTTCTTCCCGTTCCAGAAACAGCTTCACAACTCTCTCATTCCCGCCCTGGACAACGTATGAGAGCGGCGTCCTGCTGCCACCTCGGTCTTCAGATTCGGGGTTAATCCCTTTCCATGGTAGGAACAGCCTCACCGCCCTCATCCCCGAAGGCGGCAGCGTATGAGAGTGATTTCCAACCCTTATTGCCTAGCAATTCGGCATTGAACTCCTCCCGTCCAGAAACAACCTCACCGTCCCCTCATTAGCAACCTCGGCAGCACATGAGAGTGATGTCTTGCCCCAAAAGTCTTGCGATTCGGCGTTGGCCCCTTCCTACTCTAGAATCAGTCTCACTTTTCCCTTATCCCCACTCTCAGCGCCGTGTGAGAGTGCTTTCCTGCCCCAATTGTCATGCGATTTGGCATCCCCCTCCTTCTGATCTAGAAGTAGCATTACTATTTCCTTGTACCCGCCCGAGGCTGCCCAGGAGAGAGTCGTTAGCCCCCGGTCTGCGCCTTTAGTTTTGCAACTGATGTCTTGCTGTTTCAGGAACAGCTTTATTATGCCCTGATGCCCATTTTTAGCGGCCCATATCAGCGGTGTGCAGCCCGAGAAATCGGCCCCTGTCACATTCCTGGCCCCCATCCGCAACAGAGCGCGCACAGTCTCATCAATGCCGAGATATGCTACACGGTGAAGACCAGTGAATCTCAGGCTGGTTTGTCGGCTCAATGGTCAGCTGGTAAAAATATGGGCGGAGGAGAATCTAGGTTGATATATGGCTATCGAAATTAGATAGAAGCGGAAGTGCAAGCAATTTCACCCTTTCTGTAGTTTCGTTTCTTGTATAAGGTCCTAGAATGTGGAAGCGTATTTGAGAAATGGGGTTGCTGGTGGAGCAGATTCTAGAGTTGGTGAAGCCCTATTGGCATAATCAAAGTTAAGATATGTCAGGCAGACCTCGGCCATGGTTGCATAGGGGTTCCGGAAGATTTCGGAGTGTCCGTCGAGATATTCGTGAAGTGTGAAATGCACTAAACGAACAGTTGATTCCAACCTATTGATGGTGATAAGTCCAAAGCAGGAGGCCAACAATGTCCGTATGGAGGGAACACTTTCGGGATTGGGGTCGGTAGATCCTAGTTTCAGGACATAGCTCGTCCGCTCTCATTAGCAGCCTCAATCGGGGAAGCCACATCACAGGGGCCATTCCGAGTCTAGGCTTGGCTCCACCTTGGGCCTCCATTCCATCCAAAGTGACACGATAGGCATCGCCTAAACCGAGTCCATTGCTCATCCTCTGGACCTGCTCTCGCCAACCATAGACTTTTGCTTTCGCCAATATTGCCGTGATACTTAGCGAAACAAGTAGAAATCTGGACCCAATTGTTAGCGAACACTCAAAACTCGGGCACAAAATTTCCATCACATACACATCAGATATGGTTTCCAAAACTCGTTTCGCGATTTCAGCCCTGGGATGAGTTCATGGCTTCAGGTTCGGGGTCATTATCTAGCATCATGTGCAAGAATTTCATAATGTCCTCGGTCATCGGCTTTATCTGGACGAGCCGTGAACCCCCGGGAAAGTCTTTCTCAATGGCACGATGGATATGAGGTCGTCCGGTAATGAATAAACGAATTTTTGGAGACCACTGGGATATGGTGTACAACGAATGTGGAAGATCGGGTAGATGTTTCTCGAGGCGTTCGTCCAAAGCATCATTACAGATAAAAGCATGCTCCAGTGGAGCAATTGCAGCCTGTAGGAGTGGAAGGAGCTCAGCAACCCGGAGACCTCGACCACTGGCTTGACTCTTGGGTTTCCTGAGTGCATCATCGATCTCAGTAGGAATCACTCCTAACCCAGGGATAAGTTGCTTAACGAGGGCGCCCAATATATTCTCTGGGGTTTGGGCCTTTTGGTGCTGGAAATAGCAGTAGACGCAAGCGACGGTGACCTTCTGCCACACATTCTGATCGCATAACGTATCAATCACTTGAGAGCTAATGTTGCAGTTAGTCAGTAACCGCCCATGCTCTCTTTATATGAAATCATGCCGTCCACCTACCTAAGATATGTTTTCCCGACTCCAGGAGCACCGGAAAAAAAGAGAATGGTTTTATCGGATTCACCCTTTCCATCGCGCCGGCCGACAAACTCTTCTCTTTGCAAAAGCCATTCCCCCACGCTATCTTGTCGACTTGTACGCACATCTTGGTGGCACATCCGGGGTTCCAACGGCGATAGCCACTCCATGACCTGGGGCTTTTCGTCCACATAAGTAGCGTTGTAGCTATATATCACGTTGAAGCTGTCTTTGTGGCCTATCCCGGTAGTACTAGGATCGATGCCGGTTCGCATATTCATGTTTGGCATATTCTAAGGTAGCCGAGAGAGATAGTGAGTGTCGGAGGTGTGAGCTTGTCGATGGAATAACTCGGGGGGTTGAAACTGGTGAAAAGAAGGGGTCGTGTTATTCTCTACCGTATTACCATTCTAGAGCCTCTTGTGTAATTGAATCTGTTCGCGCGGCTGATCGGGCGCCTCGAAATCAAGAGATGAATAACCCGATCCCACACCCCCAGATCGTGAGCCTAAGCTCCTGCGGATCCTTAAACTAAATTCCTCACATTCCAGCTGACCATATCTCTCTGCAGACAGAGCACTATTGAAAGCTGAACACTCCATGCGCAACCAATGTGGTTTGTTCACACTGGCGAAGGTATCACACTACCGGTACCACTAATTCCCACAAAGCCAGTAATCTTCACGTCTACACTACAGGAAATTCATCCAATACCTTACGGAACTTGATTAGCCTACAGAAGGTGCACGTGAGGATTCCTTCTCTATGTTCCCGAGGAGAAAACACTGCAAATCCAGCCCCTAGCCATAACTAGACAAAGGTAAACCAAGAAATTTACAGCACTGTACAACACAGATTGCGAGGACGGATGACAATAACCTATTGCTACACACTAAATTTGACATGTGATAGCTTGCCCAACACTTCTCACAACCGAATAAAAAAATTTGTCCGACCACTTGTAAATTTTAGGAGAATAAAAGCACCGCCTTTTTAGACCTTATCGCATCCGCAGAATAGTCACAGGAAGCACGGCGAGATTAACCTGTACTTGTATCTCAAGGTCTTGGCAATAAAATGCAACTCCAAAGATTGCCCTCGGATGCTACACAAATTGTCAGCCCCAGCTCCTCTGCAGTTGCCTTGAGGGTGCACTGTACAGTACTGTATGAGTATCTTACAGATTAGAATAAAGAAATGGGGTAGCTAACCCTATCCAAAATGGGGCAAATAAACCGGTGAACACACCAGTGTTCAGCAGCAGGTCATCCCCCCAGAAAATACCTTCCGTTCAACATGCCGCTGATCCAACTAGCATCATGATATATCACTCATCTTGGCACCGTTAGCGGTCGTTCGCTAAACCGGCAGGGTCCAAAATGCCAAGATCGAGCATTCCCGAGCTACCGTCATTGCCCAACAACTATGGCTGGAAACGGCATAGAGGAAACCCAAATAGCAATTCACCACAATTCTGCCCAGGTAAACAAGGCGGCGGTTTTTTTCTTCTATTCTCCTGGTGTAGTGGGGTTTACTTTACGTACCTCCAGCGGTGTAGTGACTCAAGAAAATACCCCGAAACAGATATAGCTGTTATATCCCTCTGGGGAGCTTCCCACTTGGTCAGGTGAAAATATTTCCCTGCGGGGTGGAATATACGTAATAACTCAGCAAACCTAAACCTTTTTCTTGTTTTTTTCATTTTTCTCAAAGTTGCGCCGCAAACCTATCCGTGGAGACCCAATACCTTAAAAACAGACAAATTTTGGTGTATCTTAGCTCCTAGCGCTTTACCATACGACCTCTGCTGTCAGAAATCGAGTGATCTGTTGTGATAGTCAGATACCGCCACATTCTTAATACAACATCCATCCCAACCATTTTAATCGTGCAATAAGACAATAGGCGATCCCCAATTCAGCATGACCTAACACACTACCCAACCAGGAAACAAACGACACTGGAGATATATGAAAAGAGGAAGTTGAGAATTCCGGAAATGCGTTTGTTCAGTGCTTGGCCCTGTATAACCAGATTCTTAAATAACAGCCCGCACCGCCGGATATCTATGCTTCGCCGTTCTTAATGGTCCGGCGATGCCCCTGATAGTTCCCGGTAAATGCCTACAGCCACCCGCGTTCGCCAGTGGAAATCGGTAGCCGAAGCGCGGTCACTTGCGTCCCAGCTGGTACGGCTCTGGAGTCCGCAGTGCCGTCTCGCTTTTCCGATCGTGTCGTCGTAATTGCTGTGAAATATTGCGGTCTGAAATCACAAAACCAGACGGATGGGGTGTCAAATTGTGGTCTCGCCCGGTTCAGCTATCTTGGTGGTATCATACTCCCGAGAGGTCACTGGACCCCGAGGGGCCGTGCGAACACTAGTAACTTACCGTATTACACGCTAAAACTATGAGAGCGACTCTTGGAGTAAGTAGAATGGTGGGACGAGAAACACCTGACCCGAGCTTTTCAGCGGAACAGGTAGCCGTAGGATGGGGAGTGGGTTGTCCGGCGGGCCGATCCCATGGCTCGGATTATCAAATTATCATCGTTGAACCGGCATAAAACTAGTCGATCCCTCGAAACCCACAAGATAAGGTAGAACACTGAGTTACCATGGGCAGTTCCATTTCGCAACCACTCCTCCGAAACATAAATCTAAAATTCACCCCTAACGGGATCATCGGCGCTCATGGCAATCAACGCCATCCCAGATTAATGTGTCTTGCCGTCTCGCAACCCTACTGTCTCCCTACTTGAGCAATTTAAACTCTCCCCATACTCGAAAAACTGCAGCAACAATCCACGCCAACAGTGTCGAGTATACCCATGATGCGAAGGCAGGCCGCATAACCATTCCTTCGTGCCGGTCCACCTCAGCACCAGGCTCACCTGCCTTCCCAACGGGAGGGTGTTCCACTCCAACCACGGTTGCCCGGAACACCAGCTCGCAAAACAGCCAGCACTCCGGTAGGCTTTCGAAGTATGCTCGTAGTGGCTCACGTCTGGAGTTGGTGAGAACCCCCTCCTTCTTGATTGGTCCATCGCACCGGGAGCAAAATTTCATGCCGGCATCCAAAAAGAACCACCGAAAAGCCACCTTCTTGGTGTCCTCGCAGGGCAGGATGCATTCCCGGAATTGCCGGTGTGTCGTCAAACAGAGATCACACGGGACTGGGTCGGCTCTCCAGCCAGCACCAGCAGTTGACCGTCGGAGGGGTTCCCGGCCACCACACGCACTCCAAACAATTGCTATGAGTGACACGGGATCCCCGGCCCAAACTAGCGATAGCGCTCCCACCAATCCTCTCCACTTCGGGATAGCCCTGTCATCAGATAGCGCTGACTTCGCACGGCGGCCCTCAGCAAAGGTATCGCACAGGGTAAGGTGGAACCCCTCACCGAAGGGAACTACTTGTTTCTGTACTTCCTACCCAAGTCCGTTGCTATATACAGGAAATACATGTCAGCCAAGCCTCAAATTGTATTGTAGTGAAGGAGTCCAGACAGTACGTTAGCATAATTAACCAAACAGCACGGTGCAACCATATGCAACTCTTCTTGAACATTCAACCTCTCCATATATGACTATCAAAACCACAACATAAAAATATTTAAAAATAAAATAAATACACAATCAAGATTCACACCTCCTAGACCAGCTATCTGCCGCAATAATTCCTTTTGTTGGAGTAGAGGTATGGTGATTTGGAAGTAGGAGGTGAGGGAGAGATGTTGCGCGAGCGTGCGCTGCTGCGCATGCCGGATGTTGGGTTAATAATGATAATGTACCGGTATAATAGCCCTCCCGAAACCCTACTGACCATGAGGACAACCCCAGTACTACCCACAAACAGCAACCGACGCCAGGTGCCTATCACTGTAGAAATTCTCAACATTGATAAAATCGCAAAATCGAGTAGAGCAGGTGTGAAACGGAAAAATAGCAACAGAAGGAGGAGAATAAGGGAGAAACCTAGCTGGCCACTCCCGGAAGGGTGGAAAGAAAAGAAAAGAAAGCGAGAAAGTCTAGTCTTGGCTAAGTCTATATAAACGCTTGTGAAGGAAATGACCAAGGGTATAGACAATGAGTGAACAGGGACTCGAGAATGACATGGAAAATGCTTGGTCTCCTGGGAAATATTTTACCTTATAATAGGCGCCCCTGGCGGCATTGCTGGTGCGAGGGGTCTAGGTGGTATAGAGGCCGGGTATGAACAAAGCCAAACTATGGAAGCCGAGCCATGAATGGAGCATCCGATGCCTGCACACGAGCAGTGTGTTTAACAGTATCACGGAGGTATGGTAGGGAACCCGAAGCGGTCACAAGGGCTATGAGGAGAAGGAGGAGGAGGCTAAAGAGGGTTTTTCCGTTTGAACGTGATGTAGGCGAAGATACGTCGGCGAAAGCCTCGCCGTGGTGGTGGCTGTGGTGAGGCCTCGGGGGACCCGGTGGTCGGGATGGCTGGCGAAACGGGATGTACAAGGGATGGGGTGGGAGGGTCAAGTTTAAGATCTTGTGTGGGAGTTGGAGGATTTTTGCGGCGATTATCGGTTAGTGGAGTGACGAGGGAGGAATGTTGCGCGCTTTTTGGGGGTGCGCCTGTGCTTGTATCCTGTAGCCGCAAAGGGCGTTGCACCAGCAGCCCTGCCTCTTGATCATCCTTACGGGTGCGGGGATTGGGGGCACAGGCATGGTGAAGTCGAGTAGCGGACATTGTATCCAAGCATTCCTAGAGAAGCCGGGCAACCTCCGCATCATGAAGCAGGGCTTGTGATTGAGCGCGGACCTCATGAAGTTGCAAGAGAATCTTCACTATATTCTTCGATCCACATTTGAGAGCGTAAAAGAGCGGTGTCCTACCCTGATTGTCTTGCAATCCAGCGCTGACCCCTTCCCGTTCCAGAAACAGCTTCACGGCTTCCACATTTCCCAACTCGGCAGCGTAGGAGAGGGGTGTTCTACCCTCATTGTCCCGCAATCCGGCATTGACCCCTTCCCGTTCCAGAAACAATTTTATGGCTCCCACATTTCCCGACCCCGCAGCGTAGAAGAGGGGTGTTCTACCATCATTGTCCTGCAGTCCAGCGTTGACCCCTTCCCGTTCCAGAAATAGCTTCACGGCTTCCACATTTCCCGACTCGGCAGCGTAGGAGAGGGGTGTTCTACCTTCATTGTCCTGAAATTCGGCGTTGACCCCTTCCCGTTCCAGAAACACCTTCACGGCTTCCACTGCTCCACATTCGGCAGCGTAGGAGAAGGGTGTTCTACCCTTGTTGTCCTGTAATTCGGCGTTGACCCCCTCCCGTTCGAGAAACACCTTCACGGCTTCCACTCTTCCACACTCGGCAGCGTAGGAGAGGGGTGTTCTACCCTCATTGTCCTGCAATTCGGCCCTGACCCCCTCCCGTTCCAGAAACAGCTTCACGGCTTCCACATTTCCCCACTGGGCAGCATAGGAGAGGGGTGTTCTACCCTTATTGTCCTGCAATTCGGCATTGACCCCTTCCCGTTCCAGAAACAGCTTCACGGCCTCCACCTTTCCCCACTGGGCAGCGTAGGAGAGGGGTGTTCTACCCTCATTGTCCTGTAATTCGGTGTTGACCCCTTCCCGGTCCAGAAACAGCTTCACGGCCTCCACATTTCCCTGCTGGGCAGCGTAGAAAAGGGGTGTTCTACCCTTATTGTCCTGCAATTCGGCATTGACCCCTTCCCGTTCCAGAAACAGCTTCACGGCCTCCACATTTCCCCGCTGGGCAGCGTAGGAGAGGGGTGTTCTATCCTCATTGTCCTGTAATTCGGTGTTGACCCCCTCCCGTTCCAGAAACAATTTTATAGCTCCCACATTTCCCGACCCCGCAGCGTAGGAGAGGAGTGTTCTACCCCCATTGTCCTGCAATTCTGCCTTGACCCCTTCCCGTTCCAGAAACAGCTTCACGGCCTCCACATTTCCCCACCCCGCAGCGTAGGAGAGGGGCGTTCTACCCTTGTTGTCCTGCAATTCGGCCTTGACCCCTTCCCGTTCCAGAAACAGCTTCATGGCTTCCACTCTTCCCCACTGGGCAGCGTAGGAGAGGGGTGTTCTACCCTCATTGTCCTGTAATTCTGCCTTGACCCCTTCCCGTTCCAGAAACAGCTTCACGGCCTCCACATTTCCCCGCTCGGCAACGTAGGAGAGGGGTGTCCGGCCAAACATGTCTCGCGATTCCGGATGGACCTCTTCCTGAGCAAGAAGGAGCTTCACTATTCCCTCGTATCCACCCTCGGCTGCCCAGGAGAGAGCTGTCTGCCCCATTAAAGCGTCTTTAGTTTCGAAATTGATCTCTTTCTATTTAAGGAATAGCTTGATTATCCCTTCGCGCCCATGTTTAGCAGCCCATATCAATGGTGTGCAGCCCAAGAAATCTTCTTTATTGATATCGCCACCTTCCATCTGCAGAAGAGCGCATGCAAACTCATCAATACCGAGAAAGGCCACACAGTGGACCCCAGTAAATCCCAGGAATTCCCTTCCCGGCCTATATTACAGGTAAAAAAAGTGTCGGCGGAGAAGGAACTTGGCAGATATATGATTGTCAAAATTGATTAGAAGCCGAAGTGCAAGGAATTTAACATTTTATGTGGTTTGATTTCTTGCATAGGGTCCCCAGTGCGTGGAAGCGTACTCGAGCAAAGGGGACAGTGGTGGAAGAGAGTCCAGAGAAGGTGAAAGTTTATTGACACAATCATAGTTAAGATATGTTAGGCATACCTCAGCCATTGTTGCATAGGGGTTTTGGAAGATTTTGGGGACGCTGTCGAGATATTCTTGAAGCGTGAAGTGCACTAGGCGGACAGTTGATCCCGTCTTATCGACGGTAATAAGCCCGAGGCAGGAGGCCAATAATGTCTGTATGGAAGGAACACTTTCGGGGTTGAGATCGGTAGACCCTATTTTCACGCCTAGGGCGTGGCATAACTCGTCCGCTGTCATCGGCCGCTCTGATCGAGAAACACACATTAGAGTCTCCATTCCAAATCTTGACTTAGCTTCCCCTTGGGCCTCAATTCTCTCCAAAGCCACAGAATAAGCATCGCCTAAACCGAGTCCCTTACCAATTCTCTTCAGCCGCTCTCGCCGATCGTGGATTGTTGCTTCCGCCAATATTGCCGTAACGTTTAGCGAAACAAGTAGAAATCTAACGCACATGTCAGAGATTACTACCCAAGATTTGGGCATAAAAATAGCATCACATACACATCAGAAATCGTTTCCGAAACCCGTTTCTCAATTTCAGCCTTAAGATCGGGGGTCATTGCACCAGGTTCGGGGTCGTTATCCAACATCATCTGCAGGTATTTCATAATATCCTCCCTAGATGGCATTATCTGGAGGAACTATGCACACCCAGGGAAATGGTTGTGAATCTCACGATGGATATGGGGTCGTCCGGTAATGAATAAACGAACTTTTGGAGACCACTGGCAAATGGTATACAACGAGCGCAGAAGTCCGGGTAGATGGCTGCTGAGACATTCATCCAACGCATCAATACAGATAAAAGCGCGCTCCAACGGAGCAATCGCAGCCTGCAGGAGTGGAAGAACCTCAGCAGCCCGGAGACATCGACCGCCAACTTGACCCTTGGATTTCTGGAACGCATCATCGATCTCTCTAGGAATCGCTCCCGATCCCCGGATAAGTTGCTTAACGAGGGCGCCCAATATGTTCTCAGGGGTTTGCATCTTTCGGCTCTGGAAATCGCAGTAGAAGCAAGCGACGGCGACCTTCTGCCCCACGCTCTGATCGCATAACGTATCAATTACAAGAGAGCTAATGTTGCAGTTAGTTAGTGACTGCCCATGCTCTAATAGATAAAGTAACTCGGTCCTCCTACCTAAGATACGTTTTCCCCGCTCCAGGATCACCAGAACAAAAGAGAATGGCTCTGTCAGATTCATCCTTGCCATCACGCCAGCTGATAAACTCATCGCTTTGCAAAAGCCATTCCCCTACACCATCTAATCGGCTGGTACGCACATCAAGGTGGCGTATCCGGGGTTCCAGCGGTGATAGCCACTCCATGACCTGTGGCTTTTCGTCCACATATGTAGTGTTGTAGCTATTTATCACGTTGAAGCTGCCTTCGTGGCCTGTCCCAGTAGCACTAGGATCGACGCCGGTTCGTGGATTCATGTCTGGCATATTGTAAGGTAGCTGAGAGAGATAGCGAGTGTCGGAGGTGTGAGGTTGTAGATGGAATAAGACAGGGGGTTGAAACTGGTGGAAAGCGGGGGTCGTGTTGTTCCCTACCTCTCATGTCCATTCTGGGGCCTCTTGTGTAACAGAATCCGTTCTCGCAGCCGATAGGACGCCTCGAAAGCAGGGAATCAAAGACCCCATCCCAGCCCCAGACAGTGAGATCCCGAACTCCTGTGGATCCTTACACTGAATCTTCCATGTTCTAGCTGACCCTATCTCTCGACCGACAGACTACTGGCGAAAATTGAACAAACTTTCTCTGCGCAACTTATCTGACTTGTCTGTGGAATTCATTCTGGTGAAGGTATTCCATTCCATCGTCGCCGAAGTTTAGAGATTTGGGAATTTTCAAGCTTGCAATACATCCATAAGTACTCGGATTATCCGTCGCAGACGATACATGTGCAGGACGCGAGAATTCCCCCTCTGCTCCCAGCTGTGACTAGAAAAAAGCAATGCAAGCACAACACAGAGCGTGAGGGCGGACAAGAGTAACAACCCCTTGCCACACACTAAATTTGACATGCAATAGCCTGACCAACACCTCTAATAATTAAGCTAAAATATTCGTCCTAGTGCGCGTAAATCCTAGGAGAATAAGGGTACTCGAGTACTCAGTACCGTTTCCTGGGGCCTTATCGCATCTAGAGAAGAGGGGAGAAGTGGAGGAAGTAGGTAAATTTAGTCTTGCCGTTGTTTCTCAAGGTCTCGGCAAAGCAAGGCAACGGCAAGATTTGCCTCAAATTCCAGATATCTTGTCAGCCTCAGCTCGTCCGCGGTTGCCTTGCGGGTGTACAGTACAGTACCGGTGCTTACAGTATTGAATAGAAGACACATAGCAGCTCATCGCATCAAAAACCGAGGAAAATAAACTAGGGAACACTCCAGTGCCAAGCGGCAGCTTATCCGGGCGAATGACTTACCTCAGAAAATAGTTTCCACGCTAAGTTACAGCTACGAATAGCTAAATCGATGACCATCATGCTATATCACTCACATGCTTGGTACCAACTGCGGTCATTTGGCTACCCCGCGAGTGCAGAGCCCAAAACACCAAAATCGGGGGTTCCCAAGCTATCATGCTATCACGGCCCAACAGCCATGGGCGGAAAAGCAATAGAAAGGGTGAAAAAAGCACTTCGCCACATTTCCGCCCAGGTAAAGAAGGCGGCGGTTTTTTCTTTCTTTCTTCCCTTCATGGAGTACTGGTAGGTGGTTTACGTGCCCTCAGCTCTGTCGGGACTCGCGACAAATGCCTAAACCGGGTGTCTCTTCTCTCTACCCGGGGAAAGATTTCCCCCTGGCAGCATGAAAATACCCCCTAGCAGGATGGGGTGTACAGTACTCTACATAATAATTCAGCCGACCCAAACCTGTTTAACTTTTCTTCTTCTTTCCAAAGCCGAGTTTCAACATATCAGTGCAGACACAAGAACCCAATAAGCGAGCGACAATCATAGCGCACCTCGGCCTCTGTCGCGTTACGAAACGATCTCTACTGACTACCATAACCCGACCTATTACGATAGAGGGATACTGTATGGGCATATTGCCCTGGGAGGAAATCCATCGCAACCACTCTTACCGTTCGATGATAAGGAAACAGGCGACCCCAGGCCCAGCGTAAACTAACACACCACCCAATCAGGAAACAAACTGTACTGAAACGATATAAAAAGAGGAGGTTGAACATTCCAAAAAAAGCACTCGTTCAGTACAGTACCCTACCCTAAATAACCAGCTTTTAAGGAACATCTCGCACCACCGGCGGCACACGCTTCATCGTTCTCAATATTCCCCAATTTTGCGTGTAAATTCCCACCAGATTCCTACAGCAGCGCACTACCGTAAAAACTCGAATAATCGGACCCGGTTTCATGTGGTCCGAAATTTCCTTCTATGGAAAGGGGGCAAAAAACACAGTGAAAACACAGGCCCTTTCCCCTCCGAGGCAGAAAAAAAACAAAAATTTCTTGACCTTACTGAGAGAGGAAAGCCCAACGACATGAAACCGGGTCCGATTATTCGAGTTCTTAGGGTATCCGGTGGAAACCGGTACCGTAGGCTTCCCATGGCCACCTGGGGGGTGCCGTCTCGGTTTGCCGATTGGGTGGTTGCTTTCGCTGAGAGGCACTGCCTTCCGAAATCGTGAGCGAAGACGGATGGAGTGTAAGATTGATCTCGCCAGATCCGGCTCTCTTGGTACGGTGGAAAGTGTCTAAAAGTGGGTCCTCCAGTGGAACAGCAATTCAGTGGCAACCGATCGGAATTGAGCCAGGAATTGCCAAGACCTGATAAGTAAGGTGAAATGATACACTTTGGGGAAATGAATGAAGTAGTGAATAGGCAGAATTAAATAGAATTATGTACTTAATATAATATAACAGGGTATTTAAAGCAAGATCTAACAAGAACTCTGAGCTAAAGATACACTATGTTCATCAACTATAACCATGTCTTAGTAATCCACAGTATTTCTTAGCATGGTACTAAGTAGATTCTATCACTTGTTTCACTCTTACCAAACCCGTTAGTTCTGATGATCAAATTAAGATTCTTAGAAGCGTGCAGTGCTTGTATTGGCTGGTGCTATGAAATTACAAAGGCCTGAAGTGTTGTGCCGCCATTGAACGCCACTTGTTTTATCATTGCGGAAGTTGTTAACATCAATAAAATAGTAAAATCTAGCGGAGCAGGTGTGTTAACAGAAAAAAATATCATAGTGGAAGGGCGAAAATACCGTAAGAGAGAAGAAACCCAGCCAGCCACTCCCGAAAGGGCAGGGAGCAAGGGGGAAAAGGTCTAGTCTTGGCTGAGTCCACGGTTTGTAAACGCTTGCTTGGCGAAACCACGAAGAATGCAGACAACAAGTAAACGGAAACTTAGAGAGCGACATGAAAATTTCTAGTGTCCCAAGAGACATTCTACCGGTATCCTGTAAACAAGCACCCCCAGCAGCACAGGTTTTGACGTGACATAGCTGAAGGTTCGGCTTCTAAAGCACGAGAAAACGCGCCGTTGTAGTCCCTGTGGTGAAGGCTCAAGGGATCCAATGGCCATGACAACTGGCGAAACAAGATTTGCCGAGGACGAGGTGCGCGGGTCAAGGTTAGGGTCTTGGGTGGGTGGCTCAGGAGTTTGGAAGGGGTTACGTATGTGAGGAACGCATCCCCGGAGAAGTTGGCCAACTTCCTCATCTGCAAGCAGGGCTCACGAGGGAGATTTAACCCGCGCGAGTTCCAAAAGCATCTTCCCAATCTCCTCCCATCCACCCTCCACAGCGCAAAAGAGAGGTGTCTTACCTTGATTGTCTTGCAATTTGGCGCTGACATCTTCCCGTTCCAGAAATAGCTCCACGGCTCGCACTCTTCCCAGCTCGCCGGGGTAGGAGAGTGGTGTCCTGTTATGATTGTCGTGTGATTCGACATTGACCCCTCCCTGTTCCAGTAACAGATTCGTGCCCCCCGCTTCCCCGGCTCCGCGGCATGCTTGCAATCCGTGGTAGAACTTTACATAGAATAGGGCCGCATGCCTAACTTTGTAGCTTTAATCATTCTTCGAAGTTTCCTTTTTGATCGAGGAAATAATAAAGTGCTAGAATTGCGTGCCTATAGCAGTCTACCACAGAACTCGTTACATACTTTTCGGTCGGCCTGATGGAAAAGAAATATTACCATGTTAAGGGTATGCAAGAGGCAAAATACCAGATGCGGAAAGGGTCAATGGTCCCCAAAATATACCTCTTTTGCCCAATGCAGACAGGCCTCTATGGTGGAGGACTGTCGTAGAGAACAAAGGTTACTCCCACCGGAGTCTTTTTTTCTCTCTTTCGTTCTTCGGCACTTAAGCCCAATTCCTGGGCCGGCCCGGGCGGGCCAAAACGGGGCCTTTAAGGTGAGGCTTTAGTAGCATATATGGGGGTCTCTGTTCAGGAGGGCACTACGAGGGAAGAGTAAGATCGAAACAAAAGTGTCATCCCCAGTCCCGGGGGTTTATTGTGAGTTTAAAAACCCAAATTTGGGTTGCCGTTCCTCATCTTGTGCGGCATGCCCCCCTCCCTTCGCTCTCACATCTCCATTGAGATATGCTGTTTTATTATACAGGTACGGCTAACCGCTTCTGGCAGGTTTACGGTAAGTTACCGTACTGTATCATATTGTGTCGTCTCGTGCAATGTGTAAACCCCCATGCGCTAATGACCTGAGAAATCGAGTGATATTTGATGATAGTGAAATGCTATCCGTAGACAAGGGTGCAAATGGCCATCGCGGCCTTTTTGACCGTGTGAGAGGGCATGCGGCGTGGTTCTGGATTCGCGGAGGGCTAGCATCCACCAGTCGAGGAAATAAATAAACTAGTGAGGGAGTGTGGGTGTTCCGAACCCCCCCCCAATGGGTATCTCTCTCCCCGGGCAAGCAACATTTTATTTATTTATTCATTTATTTACTCAACAAAAGCTCGCCCGGCTAATCATGTACGGTTCGCTATTCCCACTTGGCCCCTCTAGTTCGTGGTAGGTCCCTACAGCTAACCACTATCTTCGGTGGAAACCGGTAGCATTACGACGGTCACCTGAGGTCGGGCTCGGCGTACTATCTCGTTATCGCGCTGTCCTTTAAAACCTCTCGACGGGCTGTGAAATTGTAGTCAACCGTGCTCTGTACTCGAGTATATATCCTCCCATCTAAGATATGCTTTGCCGACTCCAGGAGCCCCAGAGAAAAATAGGATAGTTCCGTCAGATTCCTCGGTACCATCACGCCAGTTGACAAACCCGTCGGTTTGGATAAGCTATTCCCCTACACCACCTAACCGGCTAGTAAATACATCTTGGTGGCGCATGCAAGGTTCCAGCAGTGACAGCCACTCGAGGACTCGGGGATTTTCGTCCACATAGGTAGTGCTGTAGCTATTTATCACGTTGAAGCTGCCTTCGTGGCCTGTCCCAGTAGCACTAGGATCGACGCCGGTTCGCGGATTCATGTTTGGCATATTGTAAGGTAGCCAAGAGAGATAGTGAGTGTCGGAGGTGTGAAGTTGTTGGTGGAATAACTTGTGGGTTTGAAATTGGTGGAAAGAGGGGGTCGCGTTATTCCCTGTATCCATTCTAGGGCCTCTTGTGCAACTATCTCAATTCTCGTAGCTAATAGGACGTCTCGCAAGCAAGAGATCAAGACCCGATCCTGACCCCAGACAGAGAGTCTGAGCTCCTGTGGAGCTTTAAACTAAATTTCCTACAGTACGTTCCTGTTGACCATATCCCCCTGTCGACTGGCAATTCTTGAAAGGTGAACTAACGTTTTCTGCGCAACTACCGTAAAAACTCAAATAATTGGGCCCGGTTTCATGTCGTTGGGCTTTCCTCTCTCTCAGTAAGGTCAAGAAAATTTTTCTTTTATGTCTCGGAGGAGGGAAAGGGCCTGTGCTTTTGCGGTGTTTTTTGCCCCCTTTCCATAGTGGGAAATTTCGGACTACATGAAACTGGGTCCAATTATTCGAGTTTTTACGGTAATGTGATTTGATCATACAGGCGAAGGTATCGCACTACCGGCGTCGCTGAAACCCACAAATTCAATAATCCTCATTCCTCCGGCGCAGGGAACCGACACCTTAAGTACAGCACTCGAATAGTCTGCAGCAGATGATAAAGGGCTAGGACGTGAGCATTCCCCCTCTATGCCCAGGGAAAACGCTAGCCATAACCAGCAAAAAGTAGAGCAAGCACCGTAGTGTACTGTACTGTACTGTACATTGTGGCCTCCGCTAATATCCCCGCGATGTCTAGCGAAACAAGAAGAAATCTAGGCGCAGCTATTAACGATTTATCAATATTTGAGCATAAAATCGCCATTACGCACACATCAGAAATGTCCTTGAAATTCACTTCATGATCAGCCGTAACATTGGGGTTGATTGCATCAGGGTCGCTATCTTTGTCCCACATCATGTGCAGGGATTTCATAATGTCCTCTATCATTAACTTTATCTGGAAGAGTTGTGCACCCCCAGGAAAACGTCTCTCAACCTCACGACGGATGTGGCGTGCCCCAGTAATAAATAAGCGTACCTTCGGAGACCGTTGGGAAATAGTATACAATGAGGGCAGAAGTTATGAAAGATGTTTCCCCTGGAATTCGTCTCCGGCATCAATGCAGACAGGAGCCCGCCCCAATAGAGCAAGTGTAGCCTAAGCGGTGGGGAGCTCCGTAACCCGGTGACTTCGACCGCCAACCTCGACCGCCAACCTGGCTCTTTGCTTTCTTGAAAAACGCCATTGATCTCGGTAGGAATCGCTCCTAACCCCTATGTAAGGTGCTTAGCGAGGGCGCCCAATATGCTCTGCAGGGTTCGCGCCTGTTGGCGCTGGAAGTCACAGTAGAAGCAGGCGGCGGCGGCGTCTTTCTTCCCAGAAACCTGATCGTATAATTCATCAATCGGTATGATACAGAGCTAATGGTGCGGTCGGTGTCGATCACCCATGCTGTGTATATTTGAAATCACCAGGTCCCCCCACCTAAGATATGTCCTCCCGACTCCAGAAGACGCCGTAAGGAAATGAAATAACTGCGTCGGATGAATCCTTGCCCTTACGCAGGGTGACAAATTTCCCGCTTCGTAAAAGCCATTCATCTACGGTACACCATCCACTCTGTTGGTACACACATCCTGGTTGCACATACGAGGTTCCAGCTGCGATAGCCACTCCCGGGCCCGGGGGTCTTTTCGTCTACATACGTATTGTTGTAGCTATTTATCACGTTAAAGCTGCCTTTGTGATCTATCACACTAGCATTGGAATGGGTGGTTCCCGGATTCGTGTCATTTTGTATCTTATGCTATGAGGTAGCCGAGATAGGTAGTGAATGTAAGAGGTGTGGGATTGGAGATTGAAGGAGGTATTTCCCGGGGCTGAAACTAGTGGAAAAGCTGGTTTGTGTTGCTCATCATGTGCCCAATCTCGCCTATTCTCCAGTTGCGCAACTGTATACTCTCTTATAGCTTATTGAACGCCTCAAAAGCAGGGCAACCAGAGAACTGCTCTTAGGTTACTGTACGGTACAAGCACTTTAGAGTTTCAAAAGCACCTTTCCAATGCCAAACTCCCCCTTGATTTCTTCCCTCCCTATCGGTACTAGTATTGACTGTAAGCAGCGTGCTACGCCTCTCCAGGTGGTTGTCTGTCAAATCCATATTAGCGAAGGTATCGTATTGCGGAGACCCCTGCAGCCGGGTGCTGAGGGGAGCGTTCCTCCTCATCAATTGCTATGGTAAATAGAGGTCTATATATACATGTCAGACACCCACCAGCCGGGTCGCCAAATCTATCTACGCAGTTTGTCGTGCTCTACCCTCTGGCCAATCAAATGCCCGACAGTATCATACTTGCAGTCTTAGTAATGGCTAAGCTTTAGAAATTTAGATATTCCTAAGCTGAAGTAAAGGAAAGCCATCGAGCACCGTACGTACCATTGAATTGCCTATCGGGCATGCGGTTCCTTGGGGGCATGCGGTTACTGGATGTGCGGTTATAGGGTATGTGGCTTTGTGATTCCCCACAGGGGGGGAATGAAGACCCATTAAAGATGCATCTCTCCTGTAGGCCTCTGCGCTTGGACTTTATTTCTTTCGGGAGGCCAGTAGAGTCCGTAGGGGGGGGGAGGGGGGTATGTGGCAAGCGAGGAAGCCCTCGCCATTATACCTTGTATGGATTTAGTTAGTTTCATAGCCCTCCAGCTCCAATATGATACCTAATAATGATAATTACCGCAGGGGAATTTTTCTGAGGAAATAGAGCCCCGGGGCTATACATTCGTAATACAGGTTTCTTCTTTTTTTTATTATAAAGGGGATCATTATAGCCAGGTGCGACTGTACTGTGCCTTCTGTTCAACATACAGGTATCAAATCATAAATCTAACTAGCATCATGATATATCACTCGTAATCTGGGCACCGATTGAGGTCGTTCGCTAGCTGGGCAGGGTCCGGAACACCAAAATCGAGCATTCCCGAGCTACCATCATTGCCTGGAAGCTATGGTTGGAAATTGCATAGAAGAAACCTAAAAGGCAATTGGCCACAACAGCGCCCAGGTAAACAAGTTGGAAGTTTTTCCGGTTTTTCCTTCCATTCTCCCGGTGCAGTAGGGTCTACTTTACGTGCCTCCAGCTCTGTAGGGACTCGAGAAAATACCCTGAAACAGATATAGGTGTTTTATCCCTGGGAAAGATTCCCGCTTGGCCAAGTGAAAATATTTCCCTGCAGGATGGAATATACACAATAATTCAGCTAACCCAAACCTTTTTCTTTTTCCTCACTCTTTCCAACACCGAGTTTCAACATATCCGTAGAGACCCAATAGCTTAAAAGCAGGCACATTTTGCCGTATCTTAGCTTCTATCGTTTTACCAAACGACATCTTCTGTGTACTGGAATTCGAGTGATCTGTTGTGATAGTCAGATATCATCGCATTGTCAATACAACATCCATCACGACAATTTTAATCGTGCGGTGGGCCGATAGGTGATCACTGATTCAGCATCTCCTAACACACCACCCAACCAGGAAACAAACTACACTGAAGAGATATAAAAAGAGGATGTTGAGCATTCCAAAAAACGCTTGTTCGGTGCCTCGCCCTATATGACCAGGCCTCTAAATAACACCTTGCATGACCGGCTACCTATGCTCACGGTTCTTAATAGTCCCGCAATGTCGTTTATAGTTCCCGGTATATCCCTACAGCGACCCGCTATCGCTGATGGAAAGCGGTCGCCCAAACACGGTCTTCTGCGCCCCGGCTGGTATTGATCCAGAGCCCGCAGTGCTATCTCGCTTTACCGATCATGTCGTCGTCACTGCTGTGAAATATGGTAGTCCGAAATCGCAAGACCAGACGGATGGGGTGTAAAATTGCGACCTTGCCCGGTTCGGCCATCTTGGTGGTCTTCCCGAGCAGCCATTGGACCCCGAGGGGCCATACGAACACTAGTATTGCCTGCTGAAACTATAAAAGTGACTCTGAAAATAAGTGGAATAGTGAGACGAGAAACACTGGACCCGAATCCTTCAACGGAACAGGTAGCCGTAGGATGGGGAGTGGGGAGGATTATGGGTTGTCTGGCGGACCGATACCGCGCTCAGACCACCAAATTATCATCATTCTTTTAGAGTTGTGTAGTGCTTGTATTCACTAGTATTATTATTAAATTATAAAAGCCCAAAGGGTTGTAACCGTAAGCAGGGAGGTAGGAGAGAGAGTTCAATCATATATATTATCCTAGGATCACCGAACTGGCATACAACCAGCCAATCCTCCAAAACCCACAAAATAAATCAGAACACTATCATGGGCAGATCCATTCCGCAACCACCCCTCCCCAGCATAGGTCCAAAGTTCACAACCAACAGGCTCACGGGCGCTCATGGCGACCAACGCCATCTCGGATTAATGTATCTTCCCGTCTGGCAACCCTCCTCCCACTGTTTCCCCACTTCAGCAATTTAAACTCTCCCTAAACTCGTAAAACTGCAGCAACAATCCGCCCCAACAGCATCAAATATACCTATAATGCCAGGACAAGCCGCGAAAATCCGGCATGTTTGTCCTACAAAAGGGGTACTGGGGGCCCCGTAACCATTCCTTCGTGCTGGTCCATCTCAACACCAGGTTCACCTCCCTTCCAAACGGGAGGGTGTCCCACTCCGACCCGGGTTCTCGCCAGAACGCCGTCTCGCAAAACAACCAGGACCGCGGTAGGCGTTCCAAGTATGTTCGGAACGGCTCGCTTCTGGAGTTGGTGTGAACCCCCTCTTTCTTGATTGGCCCGTCACACCGGGAGCAAAATTTCGTCCCTGCATCCAAAAAGAACCACCTAAAAGCCACCTTCTTGGTCTTCTCGCAGGGCAGGATACATTGCCGGAATCGCCGGTACGTCATCAAACACCCGTCACACAGGACTGGTCGGCTCTCCAGCGGGCACCGTCCCCGTCGTTCACCAGCAGTTGACTATCAAAGGGGTTCTGGAGCCACCACACGCACTCCAAACAGTCGTTGTGCGTGACAAGGGATCCCCGGTCCCAATCAGGAATGCTGTTCCCCCCAATCTCTCGACTTCAGGATAACACTATCATCAGATAGAGCTGGCTTCGCACGGCGGCCCTCAGCAAAGGTATTATATCGCACATGGTAAGGTGGAATCTTATCGAAGGGAACTCCATGTTGTTGTATTTCCTGCATAAGTCCGTTGCTATATACAGGAAATACATGTCAGCCAGGCCTCGAATTGTATTGTACAAGTACTGTATCGTACTGTACGTTAGTATACCAAGTTCCGTCTCCACCACTTTCCGGACCCCGATTTTCACCTTCCTGTTTAGGAAGGAGGACGAGGGGCAAAACACCAAGACCACACTCTCACGATCTCTCTTTGCCGAACTTTGGAGCTTCATAGGCTTAGAGTCTCAATCATCGTGGGTTTTAACTACACTATGGCTAGTACCCTACTGCTACCTACCTTACCCTCTTCCATAGTGGCACCCTCGCCTATATAGCTATGTGAAGCAAAGACCACTACCACCTCCGGTTGTCTCGGCAACAATCTCTCGGCATTCAACCGGTTGAACTTCGTGGCTAGCACCCTACCGCTACTTAATTACCCTGGAAGCCAGTACCCCCAGGCTGTGCCTTCCTTGTGGCGAGACGGAATTCTTGGGTTGACCTGTGAACCCTCAAGCTCTATTTTGGTGCTGGGTCGTGTTAAAATTGGGAGAGTTGTCTTTACAACTTTTTTCCTTTGTTGGTGTCTACTGGCGGCGTTCTCCTTTTCTGCCTGCCTTTCCTATCTCGGGGAAGTATGTAGGGTGGGTTCCAGACCAGAGGGACTGTAGGATTGGAGGGCATTGGTCAGGGGTGAATTTCTTTTATTATTTGGGGTTTTAGACCGTACCTTAGAGTGCGTGCCGTAGTGTTTCCTATAGTTTAGGTTATGATACGAATAAACCGCGGACTTAGCAAAAAAAAAAACTAAAAAAGTGTACGCCAGCATACCGGTGATCGCGTATTTCAATGATCATGGCAACCACAACTATAGAGTAAAGAAATTGCAATAACTCAACCTAAGCAGCTTCAAATGAAAAGAGATTAAAGAAAATAAATTCTAAGATCAGCCTTTACATAATAAAGGAAAAAAAAGAGTAAAAAATTATTCCTAGTATGATATCTTGTAACCACCCCTTTGCTGCAATAACAGTCTGAACCCAGTCTGGTATTGACCTCCACAGCTGCTCAAAAAACTCAAGAGGGATTGTATCCCATACCATAGGTAATACCTCAGCTAGCTTATTCTTAACCTTTTCAGGACCACCAGGTGTTGAAGCAATATTAAGGTACTGAATCTGAAGTCTTTCTTCAATTCAACTCAGACATGTTCAATAAAATTAAGGTCAGGTGAACAGGGGGGATGTTCAGCCAGTTCAATACCATTCTTGTCAAACCAATTAAGCACTGCCTGAGTGGTATAGACAGTACAATTATCTTGCTGGAAGATAGGATTAGTGAGAGTGTCATGAGCTTGGATTAGGACTAGGATAAAGCAGGTTTCTAGCAACTAAAGATACATCTACTGGTCAACTGATTTCACAACTAAAGGAACAAAAGTTCCTTGGTTTCTGCTCCAGAAACATGCTCAGACCATTAAAGAAATACTCTTTCCCTTTCTTACCCCTCTTACACAGTTGGAAAGCCACTTTACAGAGGCAGATCTGACAACCTATTTTTATTAAAAATTGCGACTTCTTTTGTAACCGGTATGGGTACTAGGTTGTTTTATGTTAGGTTTCACAGTATCGTTTGATACTTGTATTGTTTTGTGTGCTATCGGTTGATACACACATTGTTTTATGTTTGGTTTCACAGTATCGTTTGATACTTGTATTGTTTCGTGTGCTATCAGCTGATACACACATTGTTTTATGTTTTGTTTCATAGTATCGTTTGATACTTGTAGTGTTTCGTGTGCTATCGGTTGATACACACATTGTTTTGCAATATTGCTCATACTGGAGATAAGCGATATGCTGTATTTAAAGACCGCTGATTCCCGTGATGGAAACAGCAGACTTCGACTGACAGTATTCTTTAATATACTTGGTTGAACGGTTACTTCTTGAATCCCCTATTACACCCGTTTGAAGCCTCCTTTAGCTAGCAGCGCTCGCTTCGTATTGATCACGAAGCCATCTGCTCCTATCGTACCGCTAGGTGACTAGGGCCTAGCCCGAACACGTTACATTTTTTTAACCTCAGCAAGTGGTTAAGAACCTGCAGGGACTTGGTCTGATCAACCTACGAAAGATCCAACAAGTGAAGCTAGCACCGGGGAGCGGCAGAACTACGAGAAGTTCGGCTCTGGCAAACGACAAAATTGAGTCATTAGAGACTCGGAGTGGGAAGCAGGTCCAACAAGAAGGCCTTACCCAGAAAAGGCAACCTAAGAAACGGACAGGGCCAAAGAGCGATTTTGCGATCGACGACGCGGGACGACAACTTGCACGAGACTTGGCCAAGCAGACCTTCAGTGAGTCGACTGACGAATTAGTGAAGGCAGCAACCACCCTTCCTGGGCTATTCCCCACAAGCCCCGGTAAAGGAAAGGGACCGGCGCAACCACCAAAGAAGGACAACATACCTATCGGGACGCCTAAGAAGGAAGAAAGCGAAGAAGAAGGATCAGATTACTCGGTAGCAGAACAGCCACCAGACGATAAATCTAGCGATTCTCCAGAGAGCTCCTCAGACGACAGTTCGAGGAATGAAGAGTCTGACCACGAGATGTCCGAAGGTGAATCCGCCGGACCACGCGGCCCAGGGGCCGGGCGAACAGGACCTAAAATCAAACTTCTGCTGCCACCCTCGTTCTCGGGTGAAAAGGACAACCTAAAACCTGAAGTATTTGACCGGTGGGTTATAACAACCTCTCAATACCTGGCCCTACACGGAGTGGACAAAACGAAAGAATTGAGCGGAGCATATTTTGGAAGCTTCTGTACTGGGAAGGCAGAGGAAGCATACCACCAAGCAATGAACCTCTATGAGAATGGGGAAAGGATCCGAGGAACAACCCTGATAAAATACTTGAGAGAGAGATTCCAATCCTCGCAGAACACGGAAGAATTATATAAAAGGTTCAAGGATAGCCAGCAAGTACAAAATGGCAAAACCGAAAGAATAACCTTGGTCACGACGGATCTCTTAATGTATTATGGATGATTGCCTACTGGGACGGTGTCTCAGTAAACGTTGCGACAAAGATTGTATGAAGCAATGCATCCCAGAGTACGATAGGAGGTTGAACCCATGGAGGAAGAAGGTGATTCCTTTGAGAAGATAGTCAAGCAGGCCGAACGAAAGGACGCTATCCTATATGAAACAGGAGTTTACCAGACCCATGTACCACAGCAAAGGAACAGTAAAGGATCATCATCGCGGGATAATACGAAAAGGGATAAACCATACCACAAGGATCCAAAGGACAAGAAAGATAAGAAGCAGAAACGACGCGAGGAAGTCACATGTTTCGAATGTGGGAAAAAGGGGCACTATGCAAAAGATTGCTATGCCAAAAAGGGAAAAGGAAAGGCCGCTAAGCGAGAGACTAGCACAAACCACACGGAAGCAACCGAATATGACGAAGTGGAAATTAACTCAGTGGAAATGGAAAGCCTGCGAAAGCAACCAACATTGGCAATAAGGCCCCGTGAAGCTCTTGAAGGAACGATTCACATAGAAGGCCACCCAGCAAAGGTACTTTTCGACACGGGAACAATTGGCTGCGACATAATTAGCGCCACCTTTATCTCGACCCATGGTATTCCTACGGAGCTCCTACCCCAACAAACAACAGTCAATATGGCCAGGAAGGGATCCCGCT
>PYWC01000049.1:950134-992091 GCA_003182015.1 Tuber magnatum
TAGATAAACCGCTCACGGTAGCCTCCGGAGTCAAGTAGAGATCAATGCATATGGGAAGGGTGTCATAGATAGTCTAGTTCATGAGGTGTCTTGACTGTTAGCCACTGGCAAGACACCGATGCGCAGAAGTTTTCACTCCAGCAGGCAAAATGGAAATGCACTGCAGAAACGATATCCGCATAAGGTGAACGCTGACTAGAGTGTGTCGGCACATGCATGCCCGAAGGGGGTGCCAGGAGACGTGTCGGACCAACCTTAGCGGAGAAGGGTGTACTCAAATAGTTGGAGTAAACTGATGGGGGAGTTTCTGGCATAAGATCAAACTACCTGAAAGTCTATGCGAGAACTCTCCTACTCCAACAATCAATCCTCTCGAGAACTTAATTGAGTGAAGCATCAAGCTTAATGATATTAAGTTTTACCATCTACTTTACTCCTACATCTGTGTGAACTTTTGGCGATAAGTTTGAAGTTGTTTGGTGCGGTCGCAACCTTGGGATCCATCTTCCTAGGGGTGCCCCTGTTACACTGCTCCTATCGTACCGCTATGTGACTAGGGCCTGGCCCGAACACGTTACATCTTTCAACTGAGTATTTATTACTCTGAATTACCCCTTCAAAACCCTCTGCAGTCCAAGTCTTGTATGACTTAGACCAGGCTAGCCTCTTTTGAGCATGGTTAGGAGTAAGCTTTGCTCTTTTCTTAGCTAGCTACTTCTTAATACTACTCTCTCTTAAATCCCAGTCGATAATAGAAGCTGAGATACTAGAAGCTAATATTTGCCACAGTTTCTCCCTATTTCAGTTACAGTAGACCATTGCCTCTTGTACTAGTGATTGCTTTGCTCTCGGGGAGAGCAGTGGTGGTCAGCCAGAGTGGGGAAGGTTGTCAATAGAATCCCGCTTTAATGATTGAGTAAGGAAATTTCTGACAGTTGACCATGGCTGACCAACTATCTGGCTAATAGTTGAAATTTTTTGAAAAATCTGAAAAAAGGTAAGAATCATGTCTTTCTTAACTGGGTTAAGCTCTTTGTGTGATATCTTGGACACCAAGGTTGATGCTGTTGTGAAAGTTTGGTCGGTCTCCTGGGGGACTTAGTCGTGTTGTCTTTGCTTTTCCACCATTTTCAGCAAGACTTTTGCTTAAGTGCTTTAAGCGAACATCACGGTGCAACCTTACACAACTTCTCTCTGAACATTTAACCTCTCCATACATGACTACCAAACCCACATCTTAAAAATATTTAAAAATAAAACAAATACACAATCAAAATGGAGGCTTCATATACCAGCTATCTGCCTCAACAATTGCTTCTGTTGCAGTAGAGGTATGATGGTTTGGACGTGGGAGGTGAGATAGAGATGTTGCGCGGGCATGCATTGCCGCACATGCCGAATGTTGGGTTAATTATTCTAACGTATAATAGCTCTCCCGAAACCCTACTAACCATGTGGATAACCCCAGCACCACCCATGAACAGTAATGGACGCCACGTGCCTATCATTGTAGAGATTCTCAACATCGATAAAGTCGTAAAATATGTTGGGTTGGAACAACCCGCTGCCAATTGGGCAAAGTGTATGGAGTATTACCTGGTGGCGGGGGAAAAAGGTTTAGCCAGTCGCGTCCCTCTCTGGGGGCTATAGCCCGCTATCCAGGGGCCCGGGAGCCCCATCCATATATAGGAGCGTCAAAACCCGGGAGTCTTCAAAGCTCACCACAACTCGCTTTCTCATCTCTAAGCTCGCTACAGCTCGCATTCTTTGTTTTTTCCACCCCACCCAGGCCCTCCTTTCACCTTGTGCCCTCATTGTCATCTAGCGATATATCGGTGGCAACGATCCCTAGCGACAAGGGCAGCGACATCTCCCCTACGCCTCCGCCAGTGGAAATATGCAGGATGTGTGATGGAGGGAAGGAATCGCTAGGGTAGTGTTTGGCTTCATGGTTTTCCTGTTCTCTGTGTTTTCTCATTATTTCTCACAATATCTATAACCTCAATGTACTCGTACATCTTAGCCAAGATTTGCCTTCCCCATTTGCCATAGTGAGTGCAGCCAAATCTTTCTTCCAGAATAAGCATAGTTCATAAGAAGCATGAGACTAGACCAGAGACTAACTGTTCAGGGAATCGAAAGCATATATAACAATAGCCGGTGATTTACACAATGAACTTTGAATTCAATAGGGTACGATATTCATATATACTAGTATACCAAGTACCAAACATAATACATATTAGCTTGTATAATATCCTCAGGTACAGCAAACTATGCTATACCATTAGGCATTAAATTTATTATCTCCTCCCCAGGCACGAACCTGTAACAGATTGAGATGAAAATTTATACAGAAATGATTAACCAACTCCTAAGGCATACTATTCCACTCAAGCCTGAGAGTATTTATTACCTACTCTCTTGTCTACTCACTTGTTTCAGTAAAGTCATACTCCATCATTGCATCTTTAAGGTAATTCTAGCAAGGCTTGATCTCATTTAAGTCTGGAGAGTTTGCCAGCCATTTAGGAATCTGATGTATACATCTAGCTACTACCTCCTTCTTATCCATCCTTGCTGCTATTATGTGATTGCTGGCATTATCCTCAACAAGCCAACAGTGTCTATTTACCCCAGCTTGAATAGTTTCCATAAAAGGATAAGCAAAATTATAAAGAATTTCTCTACAATATAAAAACCAATCCAAGCCTCCCCCAGTACTGCGACCCCATACCTCCTTAGTAAACTCCCATTGTGTATGGCAGGGTATGCGGCGGGGATCATTGGGACCTTGGTTGGGGTTATATACTAGGCAATATCTTGATTCAGAGCTTGTAAGTATTAGTATTTCTGAGTGTCTGGAATAGTTGCATTAATCCTCCACTGCTCCATTCGTTGTGCCTTTTCCTCATTTTTCCTCCGTAATAGTTCATTATTTACATTTCTCTCTTCTGGTGTTTCCTTCACCCATACCTATAAGAGTCCCTTGAAACTAAGTGCAATACTACCAGACACCATAATGCTTAGGCCACACTTTTTCTTATCTGGAGTGGCAGAAGTATATGGATCTTCTCCCCTTTGTCTCGTAATATTCCACAGTCTTCAGGATGCCCCAACCTCAAAATTCATCTCATCACTAAAGACAAATAATTCTATAAGTTGTGTCAATCCCTATTCCACCAAGTGCAGGCAATCCAGCTTGCCCTACAAGGAGAGAAGGGGCTTTGCTTGACATTTGTACTAGAACAAATTATAATGCTTATACATCATACAGTAGGCAGTTGGACATGATATATCAACTCTGACTTCTTGCGCAATTTCCAGAAATGTCATTAGATGATGTTCAATGTCTTGTAGAGCAAAAGTTCTCATTCGTTCTAATTCTGCTGAACCCAGTGGAAAACATTCCTGAATGGCAGGTTCTGCATGGATCTTGTCACTCAATTCAATAGTTGCTAACATATCTTGAATATCATGACCAGGTGGAGAACACTCCTATTTTTAAATAATTTTGTTAACTTCTAATCACATATTGAAACCCTTATACAAGAACAATACTGACCTCAATCCTCTTGAAGATTTGTCTTGCTGTTTCTTTCTTAACCTGCAGGCAAACTGACAACTGCTCAAAGGTCATCCGTGCACATACATGAAGGGCAACAATGGCAGCTTTAGTTGACTTAGAAAGGCTCTTTACCTGGGGCATGAAGAATTCAGTTCAGTGATGTTGAACTTTCTTGCAACACATTTATGCAATCTGAGTTGTCCCCACCACTAGTTGCATAGTAACAATATACTATACTTCTTTGGTAGAAAAGAACAACCTCCCGGCACACTACTACAAATGGGGAAGGCAAATCTTGGCTGAGACGCACGAGTATTCGTTTGGCTTGGCAAAATTGGCTAGTAGAGCTGGTGCGAAAAAGAAAAATAGCAACAGAAGAAAGAGAACAAGGAAGAAACCCAGCTAGCCACTTCCGGAAGGCTGGAAAGAAAAGAAAAGAAAGCGAGAAAGTCTTGCCTTCGCTGAGTATATATAAACGCTTGCGAAGGAAGTGAGAAAGAGTATAGACAATGAGTGAACAGGGACTCGAGAGTGGCATGAAAAATGTTTGGTCTCCTACGAGATATTTTACGTTATAAGCAGGCGCCCCCGGCGTCATTGCTGGCGCGGTGGGTGTAGGTGGTATAGAGGCTGAGTGTGAGCAAAGCCAAACTATCCAAGCCGAGTCATGAATAGAGCATCCCACACCGGCATACGAGTAGTGTGTTTAATTGTACCATGGAGGTGTTTGGGGGAACAGGGAGCGGTCACAAGGGTAGTGAGGAGGAAGAGGGGGAGGCTAAAGAGGCCTTTTCCATTTTGACGAGATATGGGCAAAGATAAGTCTAAAAAAGCCTCGTAAAAAGCGCCGTCGTGGTGGTTGTGGTAAGGCCTCAAGGGACCCAGTGGCCATGACGGCTGGCAGAGCTGGATGTGCAAGGGATGGGGTGGGAGGGTCAAGTCTAAGGTCTTGGGTGGGAATTGGAGGACCTTTGCAGCGATTATCGGTCAGTGGAGTGACAAGCGAGGAATGTTGCGCGGTTTCTGGGGGCGCGCCTTTGCTTGTATCCTGCAGTTGCGGGGGGCGTTGCACCAGCAGTTCTGCCTCCTGGTCATCGCGATCAGTGTAAGGATTGGGAGCTCGAGCATTGTGAAGTCGGGTAGCAGGCATTGTATCTAAGCACTCCCGGAGAAGTTTGGCAACCTTCTCATCATCAAGCAGGGCACGTGAGTGAGTGTTGACCACTCTAAATTGCAAGAGAATCTTCCCTATCACCTTCGATCCAGATCTGAGAGCGTAAAAGAGCGGCGTCCGACCGTGATTGTCTTGCGATTCGGCGTTGACCTCTTCCAGTTTCAGAAACAGCCTCACAACTTCCACAATTCCTGACCCCGCAGCATAGGAGAGGGGTGTTCTACCCTTATTGTCCTGCAATTCGGCGTTGACCCCTTCCAGTTCCAGGAACAGCTTTACAGCTTCCACACTTGGTGACCCCGTGTTCAAAATACGGTATCTCATTCCTGTACGGTGGTGTGACTGTGTTGGTCATGTGACACAGTCACATGACCAGTTGTTATGCTAGAAGATTCTAGCAGAGTATATAGATTTCCTTGGTATGAGTCAGTGTTCGCATAACCATAGAAGGGTATAAATAAGGGTGTATTTTTCCTTTCTGTTAGAAGAGCACGCAAGCTTGGATTAATCTATGAGTCTTAAAGATATATCTTGTTCACCAGGTCTACTCCACTATCACAAGTGCAAGTGACTTAGATACAAATATTCTCAGGTTATGAGCCCGGGTTTGTGAGATCTTCCGCAAACCTGAACATCATATACCACAAGACCATAAGAGCACTCCTAAGCGAGCGTATACCGTTAATCCTCCCCTCAAACTCCTCCTTCAACAAAAACCAACCTGGCCCGCCAGTACTTTGTGGCACTAGACTGGTGGACGTGTCCTGACTGCAACAAAAAATGCCCTCTTTCACCAGATTATCTTCTCCCTTCATGTTGTGAAAAGTACTACGACGAACTACGCCGTGACGCAATCAGGAACCTAAGCTAGATAAATAGTTGGCGATTTTGGTTACAAAGAAACCGACCCCTTCCACAAAACAGACAATCAAAAAGGACAGTAATTGAAAACATACCACGACAAAGCAATATGTCGAATGATACTGAAACTGTCTTCAAGCTATCCGTAACCGACTACCCAAAACTACAAGGACAAGAGAATTACCAGACTTGGGCGCAAGCCTGGCTGGTTGCCTTCGAGGTCCTTGGACTGTCAGAGGTAGTACTTGGAACGGAAAAGAAGTCTGAGATCCCTACGATCCGAGCATCAGAAGATGCTACAAAAGTCATGACGTGGAAGAAAAAGGACACTAAAGCTAGATTCTACCTCTACCAAGCAGTAAACTCCATCTACTATTCCAACATCTCTGCCAAAGGTTTAGCAGTGGAGGTCTGGCAGGCGTTCAAAGACCAATTCGACAAAGAAGCTCCCGCTACTAACATGTTGCTACTGGAAGCCATCTGGAAAATCAAACTTGTCTCTACCCAATCCCTCTCCGACCATGCCACAAAGTTCGAAACTGCATGGAACTGTCTTGCCCAATGATGTTCATCGGCTAATGATAAAACGACCAATGAATTCCGAACCGCAATGCGAGTATGGACACAAGCAGAAGAAGTCAAGGGCACTGTCTGCATGCTATCCATCAACGAGTTGCACCCTGATCTATGCGATGTCTTGTCGGCAAGAAAGACAACCAGATACGTGGATGTTTGGGATTACTTTCTAAGCGGGGCAGCAGAGAAAGGAGAAGGTAAAGAGGAGGAAAAGGTACTGTCGGTACCTTACAAGAACAAGAAACAGATGTATTGCACATGGTGTGCAGCAAGAGGGGGGAAAAGCGATACCCACAATACCAACAAATGTCGAGGTCTCTTAAGGGAAAAAGCCAAAAAGGAGAAACGGGACAACAAGCCGAACACCGCAGCCGTTACTGACACTACAGTCACGGTTCTTATGGCGAAGGCCAGGGAACCTCCTACACCAGAGGAAGAGGTTGTCAGAGGTATGACAACCGGGGAAGTCTCAACAGAATGGTGATGTGATTCTGGAGCATCAAACCACATATCACCCAATTCAGGTGACTTCCAAAGTCTTACCCTTCCTCTGAAAAAATAGTGACAGCCGATAGTAGAATTCATCAGGCAACTGCATCCGGAGATGCTTACCTCCACGTGCGCCTGTTGGATAGAACCGAACATACAGTCATCCTCAAAAGAGCACTGTATGTACCCACGTTTCGATACTCATTGGTATCTGAATCCCGATCGGACGCTGTTGGAGTAAAGGTTACGGTAGAAAAAGGAAGAAGGATGTTGGAGAAGGAAAGGAGGATTTTCATGGTTGCGGATAAGAAAAATGGGTTGTGGTATGTTAGGATGAGTAATGAGAAGTCTTTTGTTTCTGATTGCGAAGAACGGCATAAAGCCCTTGGACATCCGAGTGTGATTAAGGATTGTTACAAGGACGCCACCCCTATCACTCCTCCATCAGACTTTCATTGTACAACATGCAATCGAAACAAAACCACGCATGTAAAACCAAAGTCCAAGGACATCGAACCCAAATCAGCTTTCGACAAAGTCCATTCCGATCTTAGTGGTCAAATGTCCACATCTACACTGGGAAAAAATCTCTACTACATGACGTTTATAGATGATTATACCAGGTATTGTTGGATTTACCTACTAAAGACAAAGGACGGAGCAGAAATTGCCATAAAACACTTCTGGGAAATGGTACTTACTCAATTCGGTAAACGAGTCAAGCGATTGCATAGCGACCAAGGAACCGAATACCTTAACCGGAAAGTGTCTGAATTCTTAAACACAAAAGGAGTCATCCACACCACATCACCAGCCTACAACCCTGAATCAAACGGAGTCGCAGAAAGGCTAAATCGGACCCTTACAACAATGGTACGATGCATGATGCCACCTGAACGAAAATCATTGTGGGGAGAGGCCTATTCCACAGCGGCTTACCTCTACAATCGACGGTGGCATTCATCAATAAAAACAACACCTTTCGAGCAACTATATAAAACGAAACCCACGATTAGTCACCTCCATCCCTGGTTCGCCGATGTCATGGTACATATCCCAGCTGAGAAGCGAGGAAAGTTTGACCAGACAGCAGAAGAAGGTCACCTAGTTGGATACACTTCCAGTCCGACGATTTACCGTGTTTACATACCTAAACGGCACACTGTGATCGAAGCAAGGGATGTGAAATTTGGAAAGACAAAAGGGGTATCGTTTGAATATCTTCAACGAACAATAGAAAGAGAAGAAAAGGAAAAGTCGGATCAATCCAGTGAATCGGAACATACCGATGAGGACGGGTCATCTACCCCAGCAAGACTGACAACACCAGTACCACCTCCGACTACCTCTATGCCCGGCGAATTCCAGTCAACACCTATTCCTCCTCCAGATACCTCCTCCTCGGAACCTCCAGCACCCCGTCGTTCTACTCGAGAACGCACTCAGACACAGAAAGCATGAGACGAAGAAAAACTTCAGATAGAAAAGAAGATACGGTCTCTGCAACGTCAAATAAAAGGAAACGAATGGGATTGTAAGCTGGAAGGCCTAACCGAGGACGAGATGCAACTTCTCCAGGAAAGAAGAGAGGAACTTGATGAACAGCTTCGGAATGAAGAAGGGAATCTTCAAAGATATACGGTTGTTGGTCTCATGTATCACATACCAGACCCCAATACGTATAGAGAGGCCATGGAATCGCAGGAGAGAAATGAATGGCAGAAAGCCATGGACGAAGAGATGAAGGTACTGAGAAAACGAGAAGTAGGAGTGGAAGTGGAAAAACCAAGTGGAAAAAAGGTATTAACAGGACGATGGGTTTATAAGGCCAAAGTCAAAAAGGATGGCACTATCGAACGTCGGAAAGCACGATACTGCGCAAAAGGTTTCAACCAAGCCCCAGGCGAAGACTATGAAGAAGTTTATGCCCCCGTTGCTCGGTTAGAATCCCTAAGACTCCTGCTGGCAGTAGCTGTCAAACGTGGTTATAAGTTCCGACAGATCGACATCAAGAGCGCCTTCCTATATGGCAATATAGACATGGAAACCTACCTGGAGCTCCCGGAAGGATATCGCGAACCAGGCAAGGTCTGGAAGCTTAAGAAAGCCATCTACGGACTTAAGCAATCCCCAAGACTATGGTACCAACGACTAACCAAAACCCTCGAAACCATGAACCTTAAAGTTACCGACTTCGACCCATGTATTCTTGTTGCAAAAAACCTCTTTTGTTGCATTTACGTTGACGATATTCTAATAGCCGGAAAATCCTCACTAGTCGATACATGTATTGACAAAATACAATCCCATTTTCAATGTACGGACTCTGGACAAGCATCACTACTGTTAGGCATGCAGATCGAAATCTCAAAAGACAATCTCAAAATCTACCAGGAACGGTATATTACTGAGATCCTCGAACGATTTGACCTAAGCGAAGCCAAACCAGTTGCCACTCCTATTGAAGTCCATACTACACTTATGAAAGCAAAAGACGATGATCAACTATGCGATCAACGACAATACCAGTCCATCATTGGATCGCTGATGTACGCCGCTGTCGCTACAAGACCTGACATCGCACATGCCACTGCTTTCCTCAGCCAATTCTCCTCAAAACCCACCACCACACATCTTACCGCCGCAAAAAGGGTACTTAGGTATCTAAAAGGAACCAAGACCAAGGGATTACGATACAACCGAGACAACAAGGAGCAACCATTGAAGATCTTTACTGATGCTTCATTCGCCTCAAATCTCGAAGACAGAAAATCGTTTACCGGTCTGATCGTACAAGTTTACGGAAGTACCGTAATATGGCGATCAAAGAAACAAAAAACCGTAGCAACATCTACAACAGAAGCCGAATACGTCGCACTCGCATTTGCCGCTAGACAGAGCATCTGGCTTAGCCGAGGAATGTCACATATGGGAATTGAGACTGTACCGATCCTATACTGTGACAACACAGCAGCCATCAAGCTTACCGAAAACGCGGGCGTTTCCGACCGAACGAAACATATCGACGTTCAGCACCACTACACTAGAGAGCTACGGGAAGTGGGGAAGATAGATGTGATAGCAGTTGGAACAGAGGACAACTTGGCGGATATATGTACAAAGGGATTAGTTAAGGTGACATTTGAAGGGTTTTCTAATAGGCTGGGAATGGAACCGTAGGGGAAGTGTTCAAAATACGGTATCTCATTCCTGTACGGTGGTGTGACTGTGTCGGTCATGTGACACAGTCACATGACCAGTTGTTATGCTAGAAGATTCTAGCAGAGTATATAGATTTCCTTGGTATGAGTCAGTGTTCGCATAACCATAGAAGGGTATAAATAAGGGTGTATTTTTCCTTTCTGTTAGAAGAGCACACAAGCTTGGATTAATCTATGAGTCTTAAAGATATATCTTGTTCACCAGGTCTACTCCACTATCACAAGTGCAAGTGACTTAGATACAAATATTCTCACCCCGCAGCGTACGAGAGGGGTGTTCTACCTTCTTTGTCCTGAAATTCGGCATTGACCCCTTCCCGTTCGAGAAACAGCTTCACGGCTTCCACTGTTCCCGACTCAGCAGCATAGGAGAGGGGTGTTCTACCCCCATTGTCCTGCAATTCAGCGTTGACCTCCTCCCGTTTCAGAAGCAGCTTCATTGCTTCCACTCTTCCCCACTGCGCAGCGTGGGAGAGTGATGTCCTGCCTAATCTGTCTCGCGATTCAGGGTCGACCTCTTCCCGATCCAAAAGGAGCTTCAATGTTCCCTCGTATCCACCCCCGGCCGCCCAGGAGAGAGCGGTCCGCCCCCGTTTAGCGTCTTTAGCTTCGAAATTGATATCTTTCCGTTTCAGGAATAGCTTTATTATACCTTCGCGCCCATTTCTAGCAGCCCATATTAGTGGTGTGTAACCAAAGAAATCCGCTCTATCGATATACCCACCCTCCACCGGCAATAGAGCCCTTGCAATCTCATCAATCCCGAGATAAGCCGCACAGTGGACGCCAGTAAATCCCTCAGCCCGCCTTCCCCACGGATACCACATCCCAAAATAGCATTGATGGAGAAGCAGCTTAGCCGATATATGACGATCAAAATCGATTAAAAGCCGCCATGCTAGCCATTTCACACTTTCTGTAGTTTCGTTTCTTGCATAGGGTCCCCAACAGTCCGAAGCGTACTGGAGAAATGGGGTCATTGGTGGAGCAAAGTTTAGAGTAGGTGGAAGTTTATTGACACAATCATAGTTAAGATATGTCAGACAAACCTCGGCTATGGTTGCGTAGGGGCTCCGGAAGACTTCCGAGCGGCCATCGAGGTATTCTTGAAGCGTGAAGGGCACTAAGCGGACAATTGATCCCGTCTTATCCACAGTAACAAGTCCAAGGCAGGAGGCCAATAATATCTGTATGGAAGGAACACTTTCGAGATTGAGGTCGGTAGACCCTATTTTCACGCCTAGGGCGTGGCATAACTCGTTCACTCTCATCGGCCGCTCTGATCGAGAGATCCACACTAGAGCGGCCATGCCAAGTTTTGACTTGGCCTCCCCTTGGGCCTCAATTCTCTCCAAAGCCACACGATAGGCATCCCTTAAACCGAGTCCATTGGTCATTCTCTCGAGCTGCACTCGCCGATCGTGGGTTGTTGTTTCTGCCAATATTGCCGTGATGTTTAACGAAACAAGCAGAAATCTGGCAGCAATTGTTAGCGATTACTCAAGATTTGAGCGTTAAAATCGCATTACATACACATCAGAAATGGTTTCCGAAACTCGTTTCTCAATTTCAGCCCAAGGTCAGGAGTCATTGCTTGAGGTTCGGGGTCTTTGTCCAACATCATCTGCAGGTATTTCATAATGTCCTCCATCGCCGGCTTTATCTGAAGGAACTGTGTACTCCCAGGCAAATGTTTCTCAATCTCACGATGGATATGGGGTCGTCCAGTAATAAATAAACGTATTTTCGGTGACCACTGGCAAATGGCATACAAGGAGTTTAAAAGTTCGGGTAGATGCTTCCCAAGGCATTCATCTAGTGCATCAATACAGATAAAGGCACGCTCCAGTGGAGCAATTGCAGCCTGTAGGAGTGGAACAAGCTCAGCGACCAGGAGACCTCGACCGCCAACTTGACTCTTGGATTTCGTGAATGCATCATCGATCTCTGTAGGAATTACTCCCAACCCCCGTATAAGTTGCTTAACGAGGGCGCCCAATATGTTCTCTGGCGTTTGGCTCTTTTGGTGCTGGAAGTCGCAGTAGAAGCAAGCGACAATGACTTTCTGCCACACACTCTGATCGCATAACTTATCGATCACCAGGGAGCTAATGTTGCAGTTCGTTAGTGACCACCCGTGTTCAGTATTTCTAAAACCACTCCACCCACCCACCTAAGATATGTTTTCCCGACTCCAGGAGCGCCGGAACAAAATAGAACAGCGCCACCAGGTTCATCCTGTCCATCACGCCAGTTGACAAACTCGTCGGTTTGCATAAGCCATTCCCCTATACCACCTAGCCGACTAGTACGCACATCTTGGTGGCGCACGCGAGGTTCCAGCGGTGATAGCCACTCCAGGACCTGGGGCTTTTCGTCGATCTGGGGCTTTTCGCCCACATATACATATGTAGTGTTGTAACTGTCTGTCACGTTGAAGCTGTCTTTGTGGCCTATCCCGGTAGCACTGGGATCGATACCGGTTCGCGGATTCATGTTTGACATATTGTAAGGTAGCCGAGAGAGATATTGTGCGTCGGAGGTGTGAAGTTGTCGATGGAATAACTCGGGGGGTTGAAACTGGTGGAAAGAGGGGGTCGCGTTATTCCCCACCGCATGCCCATTCTAGAGCCACTTGTGGAACGAAATCTGCTATTAGCTGATAGGGCACCTCGAAAGCAAGGAATCAAAGACCCAATCCTAGCACCGCACCGTGAGATCCCAAGCTGAACCTTCTCCCTATTAACAGACTACTGGTGAAAATTGAAAAAACATTTCCTTCGCAACTTATTTGACTTGTCTATGAAATCCATACTAGTATAGGTTTTCCACTTCCGGTGTCACTAAAGTTTAGGGATTTGAGAATTTTCAAGCATCCAATACAGAACATTCACCAAATACCCATAAGTGCCCGAATTATCTTCCGTAGAAGACAAATATGTAGGGGTGAGATTCCTCCCTATTCCCCCAGTCAAAACACTGCAATCCCAGCCCCAGCCGTCACAGAGCGTGAGGGCGGACAACAGCAACCCATTGCTACACATCAAATTCGGCCTGCAATAGCCTGGCCAACACCACTAACAACCAAACAAAAATAATCGTCCAAATGCTCGCAAATTCCGGAAGGATAAAAGTACGTTCTTTTTCTTGGGCTTTATCGCATCTAGTGAAGCGGGGAGAAGCCGAGGAAGTAGGGAGTTTTAGCTTGTTTCTCAGAGTCTTAGCAAAGCAAGGCAACGCCAAGATTTGCCTCAGATCCTAGGCTTCGGTATTGTCAGCCTCAGCTCTTCTGCTGCTGCCTTGAGGGTGAACTGTCAGACACATACCCGTAAGAGGTCACCGCACCAACAACCTCGGAAAATATAGGGGGGCTAGCTATTCCTTCTCCTGTACGATTAACAATTATTATTTTCACCTCTCAATCTGCACTGTTGCCACAAATCGCGGTCGTTTAGTTACCCTACGAGCACACAGTCTAAAACCCCAAAATCCGGGATTCCCGAGCTATGATACTGCCGTATCATGCATGGTCTAACAGCCATGGATGGAAAAAAAATAGAAAGGGTGTAGCCACAATTCCGCCCAGGTAAAGAGTTCGGTTCATGGGGTACAGTACTTGTACCGTACCGGTAGGATGTTTACGCACCCCCCAGCCCTGCAGGGGCCCGAGATAAAAGCCTAAAGCGAGTGTAACATTCTAACCCCGCACATGATTTCCACTTGGCCAAATGAAAGTATCTCCTCGTAGGATGGGGTGTACTCGTACAGTACAGTACAGTTCTCGTATTCGCACTTTACATAATAATTCAGCCAACCCAAACCTTTCTAACGCCATTTCTTTCCAAAAAAAAAAAAAAAAAGGGCCAACTTTGAACGTGTCTGTGGAAATACAATAGCCCAAAGACCAATTATTGTAGCGCATCTGGGCCTCTCTCACAAAACGACCTCTATCGTCTATCATTACCCGAGCGACCGATTGCGATACAGGGACACTGTATACCGCTGCAAAAGAACCTCCATCACAACCATTCTAAATTACTGTAACCGTACCGATAGTAAAGCAACAGGCGATTCCCGATTCAGCGTAACCTAACACACAACTCAACCAGGAAACAAACTGCACGAGAGCGATATGAAATGAGGACCTGGGGCATTCCGGGGAAGCACGCGCAAAACATAAACTTTTGAAGAACTCCTCGCACGACCGATTATCCACGCTTCACCGTTTTAAATATTCCTAAAGGTCCCTGATAACTCCCGGCAGATCCCTACCGGTAGGCTTCCTATGGCCACCGGCGGGGTGCCATCTCGCATTACCAAGGAGGTCGTCGTCATTACTAAGAAAGGCAGCCTTCCGAAATCGTAAGTCAAGAGGAACGGAGCGTAAGATTGGTCTCGCCGAATCCTGCTTTCTTGGTGGTCTCTCCGTGCGCTCGTTGGAGCCTGAGGGAGGACTGGGCCAAGACCGGTTTTATATACTGTACTGTACTCGAGTACTTGTAATGGCGACCCTTGGGTAAGATTGTGGGAGAAGAAATGTAGTGTCACCCGAACACCTAAAGCGAACAAGTACAGTACCCGTAGGAAGCGGGGGGAAGTTTGCCAGTTCCCGGCGGGCAAGCCCATTAGCTCTGATTCCCGAATTAAGACCATTCTTTTAGAAGCGTGCAGTGCTTGTATTGACTGGCACTATTACTTATTAAATTACAAAAGCCTAAAATGTTGTACCGGTAATGGACGCCACTTGTTCATGATTACGGAAATTCTCGACATCGATAGTAAAATCTAGCGGAGCAGGTAAATTATGAAACAGGAGAAAGTATGGTAGCAGAAGAACAGAGGAAATAACCGAGAAACCTAGCCAGTCACTCCCGAAAGGGCAGAAGGAGGAAGGGCGAAAAATTTCAAACATGGATCGACGACGACGACAGCGCAAACGATGGCGCTGGTGAAAGGGCGAAACGGAGAGCCAAGCGTTTATATGCAAAAACGATCTCACAACTCGCGAGCGGGGAAGTTCTCTTCTTCTTCGTCAACCTAACTAACTAATGGTAAAGACAGGAGTAGGTATAACAACAACAACCAAGTCCTCCTATCCTTCCACACACAGGTCCATGCCATTATTCATATGCCTCCCCTTCCCTTTGCTCTGACTCCCGCGCTAAAAAAGGAAAGACAAACTCCCACTGTCCGTAGCCTCCGAACATCCAACACTCTAGGCATCTGACTTTCCGGCTTGCCTCACAGCCTTTCCGCATTCCTTACAGCCTTTCCGCTTTCCTTCCGGCGGATGCATTGATCCAAAACCTCTGCACATTCCCGCAGCCTAAATGCTTTCCCGAAAGCCAAAACATGCCCGAAGCCAAAGCGTGTTCCCAAAGCTCTCCGAACAACAACCCATCGTGAGAGCATGCCGAGCAGCACCTTGCGATTTCCAACAAAAAAGTCTCGACCTGTCTGAGTCTATAGTTCATACACGTTTCTTAGGGGAAACCAAAAAGAACATACACAAGTGAACTGAAACCCGAGAGCAACATGAATTTTTTTTGTAGTATCTAAAGAGACATTTTATGCTATAAACAAGTGCCCCCGCTGGTACCGCTAGAATTTCTAGTACGCGGGGTGTAAGTGGTATCGAGGCCTGGCGCGAGCAATGCCGAATTATACAAGCCGAGTTGTGAATAGAGTATCCCACACCCCCACGGAGATGTGGCAGGAGGAGGGGGAGGGAGCGACTAAGTGAGTTTTTACCGTTTCGACATGATATAGCCAAAGGTTCATCTTCAAAAGCAGGAGAAAACGCGCCTTCCTGGTTTCTGTGGCGAAAGCCCAAGGGATCTAATGGTCGTGAAAGCTGGCGGAACAAGATTTGCCGCGGGTGAAGTGAGTGGGTCAAGTTTAGGGTCTTCGGTGGGGGTTTAGGAGTTAGGAATAGGCCATGTATGCGAGGAATGCATTCCCGGGGAAGTTGGGCAATTTCTCCATCTGCAAGCAGGGCTCGCGGTCGAGAGTTAACTTGTGCGAGTTCCAAAAGCATCTTTCCTATCTCCTCCGATACACCTTTGAGAACGTAAAACAGTAGTGTCCTATAATCATTGTCTTGTGATTCGGCGTTGACCTCTCGCCGAGCCGGAAGTACCTTCACTGTTCCCTCATCCCCTACCCCTGCGGCGTGTGGGAGTGGTGTCCTTATATGATTGTCTTGCGATTCGGCGTTGGCCTCTTCCTGGTCCAGAAACAACTTCACCATTCTCTTAGCCCCTTGTTTGGCAGCGTATGAAAGTGGTGTCCTGCCATATTTGCTTCCGGGACCCCCAACAAACCCCCCCTGATCCAGAAGTAGCTTTACCATTCCCTCATGTCCACCCCGGCTGCCCATGAGAGTGCTGTCCGGCCCGACTCAGGGTCCCTGGTCTCGAAATTGATATCTCCCTGTTTCGGGAATAGCTTTATTATTCCTTCGCGCCCATATTCAGCAGCCCGTATCGGTGGTGTGCGGCCCAGGGAATCTGCCCTATTGGCATCCACATTCCCCATCTCCGCTGGAGCTCTTGCAAGCTCATCAATCCCGAGATAGGCCAAACAGTGTGGACCCCAGCAAATCCCTCAGGCTAGCTTCCCTGCATTCTGAACAGCTCATAAACGCGTGGGCAAAGAAGGAGCCTAGCCGTTATATGACTATTAAAATTGGTCAGAAGCTGGAGTGCAGGTAATTTCATAATATAATGATACCTTCCATAGTTTTTTCTCTTGCATAAGGTCTCTAATATGAAGGAGCGTACCAGAGCAATAGGGTTATTAGTGGAGTAGAGTCTAGAGTTAGTGAAAGCCTATTGACAGAAACATATGATAGTAGAGAGATGTGGAAAACCTCAGCCCTTGTTGAGTAAGGGTTCCAGAAGATTTCGGAGTGGCTGTTGAGATATTCTTCAAGTGTGGAGTGTGCTAAACGGGTAGTGGATCCCATCTTATCGATGGTGATATAATAAGTCCAAGGCAGGAGGCCAACAACGTTTGTACGAAAGGGACACTTTCGGGGTTGAAGTCGGTAGACCCTATTTTCACGCCTAGCTCATCCGCAGTCATTGGCCGCTCCGATCGAGAAATCTACATCAGAGCTGCCATGCCAAATCTCGACTTGGCTTCCACTTGGGCCTCCACTCTGTACAAAGCCACACGATAGGCATTGCTTAAACCGAATCCATTGGCCATTCTCTTGAGCTGCTCTCATCGGGCGTATATTGGAGTTTCCGCCAATATTGCCGTCATGCTTAGCGAAATTACTAGCGATTACTCAGGATTTAAACATAAAAATTGCCATCACGTACGCATCTGAGATGGCTTCCGGGGCTGGTTTCCCGGTTTTGGCCCTCGGGTCGGAGTTCATTGCTTCAGCTTCGGAATCGCTGTCCAACATCATCTACGAGTATTTTGTAAGGCCCCCCATCGTTGGCTTTACCTGCAGGAGCTGTGCGACCCGGGAAGATATTTCTCGATCACGGGATGGATGTGGGATCGTCCGGTAAATAATAAACGTAATTTTGGAGGCAACCGGGAAATAGCATACAAGGAGCGTAGAAGTTCGGGTAGATATTTCTTGATGCATTCATCCAAGGCATCAAACAGATAAAGTAAGGGTCCAGTGGAGCAATTGCGGCCTGGAGGAATGGAAGGAGCTCCCTAACCCGGGGCCCTGACCATCAACCTAACCGTTTGCTTCACGGAATGCGTCATCGATCCCGCTAGGAATCTCTCTAACCACCGTAAAAGTTTCTTGACAAGGGCACCCAATATGTTCTTCGGCGTTCGCTTCTTTTGGTCCTGGATGTCCCAGTAGAAACAAGTGACGGCGACTTTCTGCCCCACACCCTAATCGTGTAATCTATCAATTGCGAAAGAGCGAACATTGCAGCCAGCTATCGATCGACCATTCTCTGTACTCGAGTATATATCTTCACATCTAATATATGCTTTGCCGACTCCAGGAGCCCCAGAGAAAAATAGGATAGCTCCGTCAGATTCCTCCGTACCATCACGCCAGTCGATAAACTCGTCGCTTTGCATAAGCCATTCCCCCACACCACCCAGCCGGCTAGCGCGCACATCTTGGTGGTGCATGAGAAGTTCCCACGGTGATAGCCGCTCCAGGGCCGGGGGCTTTTCGTCCATATATATAGTGTTGTAGCTATTTATTTATCACCTTGAAGCTGTCCCAGCAGCCTGTCCCGGTAGCACCAGGATCGATGCCGGTTCACGGATCCATGTTTGGCATAATATAAGGTAGCCGAGAGAGATAGTGAGTGTCGGAGGTGTGAGGTTGTCGATGGAATAACTCCGGGGGTTGAAACTGGTGGAACGAGGGGGTTGCGTTATTCCCTAAGTCCATTCTAGGGCCTCTTGTGCAACTATATCAATTCTCACAGCTGATAGGACGCCTCACAAGCAAGAGACCAAGGCCGGATCCTGACCCTAGGCAGAGAGTCCGAGCCCCTGTGGAGCTTTAAGCTAAGTTTTCTACAGCAAGTTCCAGGTGACCATATCTCCCTGCCGACGGGCCACTCCCGAAAGCCGAACTAAAATTTTCCGCGCAACTAAGGTGATTTGATCATACCGGCGAAGGTGTTCAAGTTGCACTGTCGGCGTTGCTGAAGCCAACAAATTCAGTAATCCTCATTCCTCCAGCACAGGAAACCTATACCTTACGTACAGTGCTGAAAAGGACTGATCCGGGCTGGGTTCAATCCACAAAAAGAAACAAAAAAAGAAGGTTCACTTATCACACTCAAGAAAAAAGACAGGAGATACCTAGATGTATGAAGAAATGGAATAACAGTACGATCCTTCGGCTGTTCTCGACTCACAATTCCTCCACTTCCAAATACCGTAGTCTTTCTGATTCTCACAAATGTTTTCCGATTTCTGATCATATTAACAGGCTGTACTTCGATAGTTGTCCAGTTCTGTCATTCTGCACTCTCACGTTGTGTACACACAAACACACACTCTCGCTCTCTCTCAGGAAAAGGTGGGGAAGAGCCCCTTATATACATCTCTCTGCCTTCTGCCCAGAAAAGATTTTCACTGTCATAACCCCAACTAGCATGCAAAACTCTAACACAATAAAGAGATACAGGACACTCAACTCAGAACATCATAAAAACAAATAAACAGACTTTTGCTTCTACAGTACTCAAATGGTCTACAGTAGAAGATAAAGAGTCAGGATGTGAGAATTCTCCCTCTATGCCAAGGGGAGAACACTGAGTTAGTCATAACTAGCCAAAAGTAGATCGAGCACTGCACAACGCAGAATGAGAGGGCAGTTAATAATACAAGTATATAACTCATAGCTACACACTAAATTTGACATTGGATAGTTTGCCCAACACTTATAATTGAACAAAAAAACCACCTAACCGCCCACAAATTTTTGGTAAATAAAAGCATAGCCTTTTTAAGCCTTATCATGTCCACCAGAGTGTCAGAGAAGAAAGGCAAACTTAGCCCACACCTCAAGGTCCTGGCAATAAAAAGCAAGACCAAAACTTTCCTTAGATGCTATATAACTTGTCAGCCTCAGGTCCTCCGCTGTTGCTCTGAAGATACACTATATGAGTTCAGTACTATACAACTTTGAGCATAGATGAAAATAGAACAAGCAGTGTCATTCACCATATTAGTAGTAGAGATTCCTATCATACCCAAAACAATCTCTTCTTAAATCTTAATACATGACTTATAGAGAATTTTATTATATTTTTATAACTATCTAACATAGTATTGAGAGTAGCAAGCAGAAAGACAATAGTCTGCAATACACTTCAAACCCTTACAGCAAATATCAATTTTGATAGGGTTGTTCCCTATACCCTTTCTCTTATTATTCCTACATACTATGTTTAGGTAAGTATAATGCTTGTCCTCTGCACTTCACTATAAGTATGATTGCCAGCTCCACAGGTCTATTACTTTTAAAGCACCAAGCAAATACAACATCAATAGTGTAAAATTACTATTCAGGTCAATTTCAATATAGTATCACCTCTCCAACTATCTAAGATATTATAAACTAATCTTTACTTAGTTCTGCAGAGGTCAACAGTTACTTACAATAATGTTCCAGGCAATTAGTAAGCAAATTTGCAAGCCTATGGCCTTTCACTACTGCCATCCATATAGGGCTATTAATAGTAGTTTTGTAAGTTCAAAGCTTTTTATAGCAGATAAATATATACTAACTTGTAACATAGAGACTCAAACACAATATGCCAAACCAATGGTATCAAAATTGTTATTCTCATGGTACTGAAGGTTGGGCATCAAACTCAAAGTCTAACTTAGTTTCATTTGCCACAGAGAATCAGTCTCCTCAACTTCATAAGGTCTGTTCAGAAACCAAGCTATAGATTTAAAGTATTGTGCTAATAATTCCTAGGATATTTTGAGTATGAATCTGAAGTTTAACCAACTCATATTAGAGCAGGAAGAGATGAAAGCAAAAATCAAAATACTTGTTGAGTCTAGAGCAGGTACTGGAGACCTTACTAACCAGAAATTTGGGTACAAATATAGAGATAGAGCAAATGGCTCACCATTTGCTAAGGGGTTTCTCCTGACTGGTGGTGTGATGACTTACTTGACACTTTACTTTTCCCTGAATGACATCTTCTTTAGTCACAAGAATAAGCCAAGGGCTGCCACTGTGATGGTAACCTTAGCAGAATCTATTTCACTGGAAGAAAAATAGCTAATTGACAGAATATAGGAGCAGCTCATTCCTTCTTCAGGCTTTTGAGTTTGGAATAGTACTGGGTTTGTTTAATTATATTTTCTCCAAATCTCTTGTTGGTGCAGAGAACCTGGCCTTATATATTGAGATATAGGTGCTACTATTTTGCATAGAGTAGCTTGTGAGCTGAGCAAGAGAGTATGGTACCTCACTGAGAAAAAGGGGTATTATACTTGCTATGGAGATATAGTCACAATAAGGTAATAGCTAGATACTAGTGGAAATATCAAGTACCTTACCCCAATAAATCTACTATAGGTTCCTAAATATCTCTATCAACAATTATATAAAATTACCAATATTCATCATATCTAGACTATCCTCTTCCTATAGCAAAGTTGTTTCTCAATTTGACAATAGTAGTAGTCTATTAAATACAGATTAATTGCACATATATGCTATCTCTCTGTAACTTTGCATCATTTTCTAGTATCATTTCTCAAAGAGGACTGCTAGGAAAGTATAATTCATTATGTTGCCAGTGTTCACCAGCAGGCCATCTGCCGGGGCGGCCCGCCCCGGAAAATACCTTCTGCCCAACATGCCGCTAATCTAATTCGCATCATGACATATCACTCATAAGATTGGCACTAATCTAGGCCATTCGGTAAATCGACACCGTCCAAAATCGAAATCGAGCGTTCCCATGGTGCCGTCCTTGCCCGACAACCCATGCTCGGAAACAGTACTGTACAGAAGAAATCCAAAAAGCAATTGGCCACAATAGCGCCCAGGTAAACAAGTCGGTGGGTTTTTTTTTCTTCCATTCACCCGGTGCGGTGAGGTTTACTTTGCGTGCCCCCAGCTCTGTGTGGACAAGAAAAAAAATCCTGAAATAGATATCGATGTTCTATCCCCCCCGGGGGGGTTCCCACTTTGGAAAGCGAAAATATTTCCTTGCAGGATGGAATATACATAATAATTCACCTTACGTAAGCCTTTTTCATTCATTCTTTCTTCCCAAAGCCGAGTTCCGACATCCAAAAACAAGCAAGTTTGGTGTACTTTAATTCCTATTGCTTTACCAAACGACCTTAACTGTCTACCAGAACTCGAGTGATCTGTTGTGATACGGTAGTCAGATACTGTCACATTGTTAATCCATCTATCAGGACCATTTCGCTCTTCTGGTAAGGAGATAGCGATCCCGGATTCAGCATGACCTAACACACCACCCAACCAGGAAACAAGCGACACCGGAGAGATATAAAAAGCGGGGTTTGGACATTCCAAAACTACGCTAGTTCAGTGCTTCACCCGGTATAACCAGATTTTTAAATATCTGCTAGCACTACCGGTTACCTCTGCTTCACCGTTCTTAATAGTCCCACAATGTCCCTGAAAGTTCCCTGTAGACCCCCTACAGCCACCCACCATCACCGGGGAATCGCGGTAGCCCCACTGCGGCCACCCGCGCCCCGGTTGATATGGCTCTAGAGTCCGGAGTGCGGTCTCGCTTTACCGATCGGGTCGCCGTCATTTCTGGGAAATGTCGTCCAAAATTGCAAGACCAGAGGGATGGAGTGTGAAATTGTGGTCTTGCCCCGGTCCGGCTATCTTGGCGGTCCTCCCGAGCGGCCCCCGGGGCCGTGCTGATACTGGTATTACATACTGGAATTGTGGAAGAGACTCTTGAAAGCAGTGGAATGGTGAGACGAGAAATGTCCTATACCCTTTAACGGAACAAGTAGCCGTAGGATGGGGGGGTGGGGAAGATAGTGGGTTGTTCGGCGGACCGATCCCCTCACTCGGATAATCAAATTACCATTGTTCTTCTGGAAGTGTGTAGTGCTTGTATACACTAGTGTTATTGAACTACAAAATCCTAAAAGGTTGTAACGGACGCCAAGTGCCTATTATTGTGGAAATTCACAACATTAATAAAATAGTAGAGTCTAGCAGAGCATGTACAGAACGGAAAAGAAATAGAAAGAGAACAATGAAAAGAAGAGAGAAACCTAGCCAGTCACTCCCGAAAGGGTGGGAAGAAAGGAAAAGAAGAAAACGAGAATGTCTAGCGTTGGCTGAGTCTGTATAAAGGCTTGCGAAGGAAACGACAACGAGCATAAGTTAGACAATAAGTGAACAGGGACTCAAGAATGATATGAATAATGTTTAGTCTCCGAGGAGGTATTTTTTTTCACTGTAGGCAGGCGCCCCTGGCGGCACAGGTGGGCATTACTGGTACGCAGGGTTTAGGTGGTATAGAGGTCAAGATAAACAGAGCCAAACAATGAAAGCCGAGTTGTGAATAGAGCATCCCACGTCTGGATAAGAGCAACGGTTTTGACTGCATCATGGTGTGGTAGGGAACCCCAAGCGGTCACAAGGGCTGTGAGGAGGGAGATGGGGAGGCTAAAGAGGCTTTTTCTGCTTTAACGTAATATGGGCAAAGATTCGTCTGCGAAGACCTTGTAAAAAGCGCCGTCGGGGTGGCTGTGGTGAGACCTCAAGGGACTCAGTGGCCATGACGGCTGGCAGAGCAGGATGTGCAAGGGATTGGGGGGGAGGGTCAGGCGTAGGGTCTTTGGTGGGTGCTTCAAGATTTTGGCATGGATTGTCGGCCGGAGGAGTGGCAAACAAGGAATCTTGTACGCTTTGGGGGTGCTCGCCTGTGCTTGCATCCTGTAGTTGCAGAGGGCGCCGCGCCGCCGGTTCTGCCTCTTGGTCATCTTTGCCAGTGCAAGGATTGGGAGCTCGAGCATCGTGAAGTTGAGTAGCAGGCGCTGTATCCAAGCATTCCCGGAGAAGTTGGGCAATCTCATCATCGTCAAGCAGGGCTCGTGATTGGGGGCTGGCCTTTGTGAGTTGCAAGAGAAGCTTCGCTATCTCCTTCAATCCACATTTGAGAGCACAAAAGAGTGGCGTCCTACCCTGATTATCTTGCAATTCGGCGTTAACCTCTTCTCGTTGAAGAAATAGCTGAACAACTCGCATACTTCCGGACTGAGCAGCGTAGGAGAGGGGTGTTCTACCCTGCTTGTCCTGTAATTCGGCGTTGACCTCTTTTCGTTCCAGAAACAGCTTCACGGCTTCCACATTTCGTGACCCCGCAGCGTAGGAGTGGGGTGTTCTACCCTCCTTGTCCTGTAATTGGGTGTTGACCTCCTCCCGTTCCAAAAACAGTTTCACGGCTTCCACTCTTCCTAACTCCGCAGCGTAGGAGAGTGGTGTCCTGCCATAACTGTCCCGCGATTCAGGGTTGACCTCCTCCCGATCCACAAAGAGCTTCACTATTCCCTCGTGTCCACCCTTGGCCGCCCAGGAGAGAGCGGTCCGCCCCATCCGAGCATCCTTAGCTTCGAAATTGATATCTTTCTGTTTCAGGAATAGCTTTATTATGCCTTCGCGCCCATTTCTAGCGGTCCATATTAGTGCGGTGCTGCCCGAGAAATCCACTCTAGCGAGATCCCCATACTTTATCTCTAATAAAGGGCTCGCAATCTCATCAATACCAAGATATGCGGCACAGTGCACGCCAGTAAATCCCTCAGCCTGCCTTCCCGGCCGGTCACTCAGCTCAAAAACGTCTGGTTGGAGAAGGAGTTTGGCTGATATATGATTGTCAAAATTAATTAGAAGCTGGAGTGCAAGCAATTTCACCCTTTCTGTGGTTTCATCCCTTGCATAGGGTCCCCAATATGCGGAAGCGTACTTGAGAAATGGGGTCATTGGTGGAGCAGAGTCTAGAGAAGGTGAAAGTTTATTGACACAATCATAGTTAAGATATGTCAGACAAACCTCGGCCATGGTTGCGTAGGGGCTCTGGAAGACGTCCGAGAGGCCGTTGAGATATTCTTGAAGCGTGAAGTGCACTAAGCGGACAGTTGATCCCGTCTTATCGACGGTAACGAGTCCAAGGCAGGAGGCCAATAATGTGTGTATGGAAGGAACACTTTTGGGGTTGAGGTCAGTAGACCCTATTTTCACGCCAAGGGCGTGACATAACTCGTCCACTCTCATCGGCCGCTCTGATCGAGAGATCCACATTAGAGCGGCCATGCCAAGTTTTGACTTGGCCTCCCCTTGGGCCTCCATCCTGTCCAGAGCCACACGATAGGCATCGCTTAAACCGTCCCCCTTGGTCATTCTCTGTAGCTGCACTTGCCGGTCGTAGATTGTTGTCTCGGCCAATATTGCCGTAATGTTTAACGAAACAAGCAGAAATCTAGGCGCAATTATTAGCGATTACTCTAGATTTGTGAATAAAAATTGCATCACATACACATCAGAAATGGTTTCCGAAACTCGTTTCTCAATTTCAGACTTAAGATCGGGGTCATCGCTTCAGGTTCGGGGTCGTTATCCAACATCATGTGCAGGTATTTCATAATGTCCTCCATCGTCGGCTTTACCGTGAGGAACTGTGCACTCCCGAGGAAATGTTTCTCAATCTCACGATGGATATGAGGTCGTCCGGTAATGAATAAGCGTATTTTTGATGACCACTGGCAAATAGTATACAAGGAGTTTAAAAGTTCGCGTAGATGCTTCCCGGGGCATTCATCCAGTGCATCAATACAGATAAAGGCACGCTCCAGTGGAGCAATTGCAGCCTGTAGGAGTGGAAGAAGCTCCGCGACCATGAGACCTCGACCGCCAATTTGACTCTTGGATTTCGTGAATGCATCATCGATCTCTGTAGGAATCACTCCCAACCCCCGTATAAGTTGCTTAACGAGGGTGCCCAATATGTTCTCTGGCGTTTGGCTCTTTTGGTGCTGGAAGTCGCAGTAGAAGCAAGCGACGGCGACTTTAGGGCCCACACTCTGATCGCATAACCTATCAATCACCAGAGAGCTGATGTTGCAGTTCGTTAGTGACCGCCCGTGTTCTATATCTCTAAAATCACTCCGCCGATCCACCTAAGATATGTCTTCCCGACTCCAGGAGCGCCGGAACAAAATAGTACACCTCCACATGATTTATCCTCTCCATCACGCCAGTTGACAAACTCGTCGGTTTGCATAAGCCATTCCCCTATACCACCTAGCCGGCTAGTACGCACATCTTGGTGGCACACGCGAGGTTCCAGCGGTGATAGCCACTCCAGGACCTGGGGCTTTTCGTCCACATATGTCGTGTTGTAGCTATTTATCACGTTGAAGCTCTCTTTGTGGCCCATCCCGGCAGCACTAGTATCGATGTCGGTTCGCGGATTCATGTTTGGCATATGGTAAGGTAGCCGAGAGAGATAGTGAGTGTCAGAGGTGCGAGGTTGTCCACGGAATAACTCATGGGGTTGAAACTGGTGAAAAGACGGGGTCTTGTTGTTCCCTACCTTATGTCCATTCTGGTGCCTCTTGTGTAACTGAATCTGTTCTTGCGGCTGATCGGGCGCCTCGCAAGCAAGAGATGAATAACCAGATCCCACGCCCTAGACAGAGAGCCTGAGCTGCTGTGGATATTTAAACTGAATTTCCTACATTCCAACCGACCATACCCCTCTGCCGACAGACCACTATTGAAAGTCGAACTAACACTCCCTCCGCAATTAATGTGACTTGCCCGCACTGGCAAAGACATCGCACTACCGCCGCCACCGATGCCCACAAATCCAGTAATCTTCACGCCCACAGTACAGTACAGGAAATCCACCCCATACCATAAGTACAGTACTCGATTAGTCTAGGTAGTCTACAGTATAAGGCAAGGGTGCGGAAGGCGAGAATTCCCTCTCTACGCTCACCGGGGAAATCACTGCAAACCCAGCCCCTAGCCGAGATGGGACAAAAGTAAAGCAAGCACTGTACGGTACAGTACTAGTACAACACAGTATGCGAGGGCGGATAATAGTAACCAGTTCTTGCACACAAAATTGGACATGCGATATGGTAGTCTGCCCAACACTTTTCATGATCGAATAATAATAAAAAAAGTCCAACCGCTGGCAAATTTTAGGAGCATAAGAGCACCGCCCTTTTAGACATTATCGCATCCACAGACAAGTCTGACGAAGCAAAGCGTATTTAGCCTTTATCCCAAGGTCTTGGCAATAAAATTCAACAACAAAGGCCCCCCTGAGGATGCTACGAAAAATTGTCAGCCTCAGCTCCTCCTCCGCGGTTGCCTTGAGGGTGCACTGTACTCATACCGGTACTCGAGTAGACATCCCTCTAATTCAGCCCCCAATAGGCCAGATGGCGGTGTCCAACACACTGTGTCCCGGGTTGTAAACCTCGGAATCTACGCTGACAAGTTAAGCCTCACAGGCGACTTTATAAACGAAGCTAAGGGTTAGGGTAGAACCGCTTCTACAGTATCATAATATTATCATATCATACCGCACCGGTATGGTGTATAAAGCGTTCGCCAAGGAATTCGCAACGGGGGATGTCCTGGCATAAAAAAAAAACGTGCCGAGTACTAGCACTCGTGTTCAATCCCTATTCATGTCGTAGTTTCTATTGCAATTGTGGAGCCACACTATTCTCATAAAGTCGGACAATTACCTAGAAAAGCACTAACAAGTGTGGCTGGATAATAATACAAACACCCGTGCATGGTCCGTGGATCGAACTTAACGTATGCACATTATTTGAACCCGGTGATGAACCCCGAGGCGTCCTCCGTTGCGGAATCCCTTGGCGAATGCTTCAGACGTCTTGTGCCATGGAAGGAAACCAAAGCAATATCACCGCCATATTATCATGGAAGTAGTAGGGGCTCGGAAGGGAATAAAAGGACGGGTAAAGATAGTTTTTAGGTTTGTGTAAGACCCCCCACTCTACCTTGATATCATACCGTTCTTCGGGATACCGGTACCCCGTGCGTAATCGAAAATACGCAGGTACTGTAGCGGTACAGTACAGCGTTGGTATTCCCAGAGGGGCATGGTTGGGGGACTTACGGTGACTTTGTTTTTCCATTGGCTGATCGCTTCGCCTCGGCGGTTGGGGTATTATATGATAGGAACCCGGGATGCCCGAGCTGATTGGAGGCAACTTTGACAAACTCACCCCAAACCCTCGCATCATACAATATGCTTGTAAATTCGTCTGATTTGTCACCAGCTCTATTGGTCGAGTGATCCCCGCACAGCCTTGTCGAAATCATCACCACCTAAAATCAAGACCCCAGCAAGAAGAAAAAAGCCATCCGCCTCATCCTGAGCCCTCCCCTCTCCTCGTGCCCGAGTCAGCTCCTATGATACAATTTCGGAACCCCGCTCAAGAGAAACCACTGAAAGATCAGCGCGAAGAAGGGGATACCGGTGATTGTGGCAGACTCTGGATACAAAACCCGCCGCAGATGGAGAGAAATCTCAATAAAGCAAACTACGAGCCCACTTCCAAACCACACCCGGACCCAAACCCTTTGGCAGAATCGATTCCGAGTTCCGATAAACGAAATCCACTGTCCCGAGCAATTCATCTCGCCAAGAATCTCGTGCAACGACTGACTGCCTTTTTTCACCGGGAGTTCCAGAAACCTGCAATGCAAGAGTAGCATTGCGAGTGTTTGGTTTGGCGGAACTTCAGTATTGCATCATGGGCTTGGACACCTGTCAATACCCCGTCAAAAACAAACCACCTTTCACAACACCACTCTTGGTCAAGTCCGCCGAGGACCGGGGGTGATGGCGGCGGGGTCGGTNTCTACATTCTCTGCTCTGTCTATCAACACCTCACATTGCACTCAGCTGTTGTAACCCGGCCACCAAGTCACCTGGATCCTATGCGCAAACTCTTTACAGCATCTAGGTCCTTTTTGTGGTAACTGCCACCTAGGTCCGCGGGCGCAAACTCTCTATTTCCAAGTCAAAATCCCCGGAATAAATCAAGCCAACACCCACCATCACCTACCTGCCTACCGTACCATACTCGAACAACAGTGTTATTTCCTTGTTTCCAAAAGGCGCCGCCATTTCCTAAAAATCCAGTGGGGAGCCTCCCTCCGTCCAGTCCAAAACTACTGACCCCCCCCCCTTAACCCCAACCGAGCAAGTAATAGGACCACAATCAGTTTCCCGAGTATGCGTATCCACCACTTTTTTTTATTTTTTATTTTTTTTTTATTACCGTCGAGATCAGAGGAACATAGTTGGTTATAACCCAAAGGGTGGTTGCTTGTCATCCTCGTGATTCTAGAAACCTGATTGGTGCCCGGACTTTGATGGGCTACTCGAGCATAGTCAATAGGGAAAAAGCCTCATATGTCACACGGGCGGAAACTTGTTGCATGCTATACGAGTAATAGAAAAGAGATAACCCCCAAGTGAGTGACTCCAGATCCGCATGGCATCGACGTGTTACAAGAATCCTGAAAAAAAAAAATCAAGTAATTCGGCTTTCCGATCGTGTGTGAATACTCGTACTCTAAAGTCACCCCTTCAAAAAAAAAAAAAGGAGTCCAAACAGCTCCTCCTCCACCCACAAAAAGCACACACAGTATGATACCCCTCCCTCCCTATCTAGCTCCTCTCTCAAGTCTGAATTTCAACTGCTTGTCACATAGTCTAATCCCTCTAATTCGGCATGGCTTATTATTATTACCATATTGCCGATGGTTTCCCCGCGGCATTCCTACTGTGGATCGAGTCGGCCGCAACTATCCGGTAGAAAACTATTCCACTAAGCCTACACCGGCACTCTAGCGAATATGATTGCGAAATAACATCTCACTTTTTCTTTTTTCCTTTTCCCCCCCGCGAGGAGTCCTTGGCGAAAACTGTCATCCTCAAAATAGAAAATGCAGGATTATGGACAAACATATTTGCATGATCCAATGAATATGTACAAGACACCCATCTTTCGCCATACCGACAACCTTTCTCTCTCTCTCTCAGGCCCTGGCATCTGGGTGTCCCGGTCCGAGGGTTTTCTCAGTCCAGATCGGCACCTGCCGACTCACTTGGTCAAGTCCGCCGAGGACCGGGGGTGATGGCGGCGGGGTCGGTGCTCGACGCTCCGCAACATTTTGGCAAGCAAACTGCCGGCGGGCGGAACGCCAGGATTCCGGGTGAGATCTGGAGGTATGATAGCATTTCGGGAATCGGGACTACCGCTCCCGGTGGCCTGGGCTTCCAATTGTACCTCAAACCCGCTAACGGATAGAAAATTTGGGTGCATTCTCTCGTGTTGAGTAACTTATATAGTCTTATACACTACAGCTACAGTGCAAGCACCACCCTCAGATTATTAATCTTCCCTAGCTAATCTCCCCATCACCCATTCCCCTTATCTCGATCCCTTCCGATCCCTTCCTCTCGCCCTCCAAACTCCACTGCTACACTTACTCAACAAGAGTGCATCCTCCAGAATACCCGCTGCCCACACCATTCCGTACTTACCCGGAACGCCCTTTCCGTCTTTCGATTTCAAAAGTACTCCTAAATATCTCCCTCCCCCTATCGCTCTTCCTTCCATCCCCGATTACCTATCCGAACCCACCCGCCCCCCAGGCGGTTCTTTTTTTAGCAAATCAAGCAGCCGGGCCGGTTCCCAGGCTCTTATTTCCCACATGTTCACATCCCGGTCGAGTGGTCATGTGTGGCTGGCGGTTTTGCGGCTGGGGGGTGACTTTGGGAATGAGAGAATTTAAGCTGTAGCGGTTATGCATTACCGTGTTCTGGAAGGGGTTGTGTTAGCGAGGCTTTCACTTATTCTTTGCTTGACTGTTGGAGCGGGCTATCCTGGATGTGCTTCTCGGGCGAGGTGCCGATTGGTGGCTTTCCAAACGAGAAAAGATTAGGGGCCAAGGACTGTGTATCTATCTACCACACACTTGCTTGCTTTCTCCCGTTTGTATGGTATAGCTATTCATTGAACCTTCAGGATCCGTTTAGAAAATTGACTGTGAATATCCCTTCCTATATAATCTTCACTCCCCCAGATGTGGGCCGACCACGATCACTCCCGTATCTGTGTCGACCACCATCACCAAGCCCCCCCCCTCATCCCCTTCCGTCTTTGCCTCCTCTTTCTCCTTCCCCTTCCCCTTCCCCTTCCCTTCCCCATCCCTATTTCCTCCCCACCACCCCCCGCGCACAGCTTCAACAATGCGACAGCCAACCTCCTCTTACACATCCTGGTAGTTCCATGCCCCGCCCCCAAACTCCTCTCGCACCCACCGAGCGCCCTACCGAGCATCGCCACCGAATCCCCGTGCCTCCCCACCTCACCCAGAACATCTGCCAGGTTCTGCAGTGTAGCGAGCGTATCCGGGTGCTCCGATCCGAGTAATTCCTCCCTTGCTGAAAGCGTCTTCCGAAACATGTCCTCGGCGCAGGATGGTCTCCCGAGCCGCCCCAGCGTTGCCCCGAGATTGTTCATGAGCGTCAACGTATCCGGGTGCTCCTCGCCATACAGTTCCGTGCTTACGGAGAGGGCTCGGCGCTGTAGGTGTTCGGCGGTTGCGTACTCGCCGAGATCGAAATAGCATCTAGCTAGGTTTGCCGTACTGGCCAGAGTGTCGGGATGGTCCGGGCCCAGATGGGCTTCCCGAGCAGATAAAGCCCGAAGGTTGAGCAATTTCGCTTCCTGGTGATCGCCGAGGTCGGAGTACAGGTGAGCCAAGTTGCTAACGCTGGCCAGGGTGTGGGGGTGCTCTTGTCCGAGCACTTTCTCTCGAAGTTTAAGTGCGGCTTGGGACATTCCTTTGGCCTCCTCGTACTTCTCAAGATCTTTAAAAACCAATGCGAGATGGCTGAGAGCGTCGAGCGTATCAGGGTGTTCCAATCCGAGGACTTTCTCGCGAGCCAGTAATACACGTTCGAGAGCTAGTTCTGCTTGGTCGTACCATCCTCGTTTGTATAGGGCCCATCCGAGGTTGTGTAGTGTTGCGATTGTATCCGGGTGCCCAGGGCCCAATGATTTTTCATGGCTCTCCAGTACATGCCAGAGCATTTCCATTGCTTCCTGATATTGGCCCAATTCGGTGAGAACAGAAGCGAGGTTTTTGATAACATCGAGAGTAGTTGGATGTTCCGGCCCGAGTGCTTTCTCGAAGCCTTCTAGGGCTCGTCGGTACTCTTCCTCAGCCTCATGGTACTTTCCCCGCTTGTCCAGGACAGAAGCGAGATTATTGGTGCATGTTAGAGTCTGCGGGTGTTCTGGTCGAAGTGATCTCTGTTCGCCATCTTGTACTTTGCGGTAGATATTCTCCGCTTCTTCGAACCGCCCCAGGCTTGTCAACGCCCATGCTAGGTTATGCGCAGTCGCCAGGGTACCGAAATGCTCGGATCCCAGTGCCTTCTCTCTACCTTCCATTGCACGCCGAAGCATCCCCTCTGCTTCTTCGTACCTCCCCAAGTTGCATAACGCCAAACCGAGATTATGGAGGCCCGTCAGGTCTTCCCCTTCGGCCGTCCACCATTTAGCTTCTAGGGCATGCCGGAACATCCTCTCGGCTTCAGTATAATTCCCGAGTTCTCTCAGGACTGCGCCGAGGTTATAAATGCAGGCCCTGGCATCTGGGTGTCCCGGTCCGAGGGTTTTCTCAGTCCCTCTCAGCACCTGCCGACTCAACGACTCGGCCTCGGCGTACCTTCCTTGCGACTCCAATATTATAGCCAAAAGCCCGTGTCTCCTCCAATACCGGCGATAGTACCGTTTATGCCCCCGGAAGAGTAGGAACGATATATAGCGAAGGGCGTTGGAAAACGACTGCACCAGAAGACTCAGGATCTGTTGAATGTAAGTGCGTATCCCGATCAAACCGTGGACTCCCCCTGGAACCTGGTGGCCAATTTTTTCACCAGAAATACACCGCCGGATATGTATCTCTGCATCATTGTAATAACCTGTGCTCTGAAGATGTGATGCCACCCGGCAATGAAGTTCGTCCACCGTTGGTCCCGTAGAGTCCCCCATCACTGCAAGCGCATGCGGCAGATACACAGCACACACATGCCGAACCTCATGATCGTATTCCGGATACAATGTTGAGACTGCTTCCGTAGCCCTTGCCCTCCACTCACTCACCTCCCTAGGCGATAAATAAACATGCACGGACAATTGCACCAAACGATGAAGCTCGTAAACTTCCCTGTCCCGCTCCTCGCTCACCAACGAGAATCCCAAAAGTGTACCCATTGCCCTCCGGAAATCCAGCGAATCGCTCACTCCCTCCAAACCGGACTGCACAATCAGGTCCTTCGGTATATTCTGCCTATCGAGAAAGGCAATCAGTCTGAGTATGTTCGCGGCCATAGGCGTTTGTAGACGTATCCTGTCAAAGGTGATGAAAAAGGTGCTCAGTATACTCTCGGTCATGTCCGCCTCTCGAGCAAGGACCCGGAAGTCGGATGAGAGGAGTCGCTTTGCCTGTTTATCGCTCTCCTGTATGAGAGACCAGTAGTCCGAAGGAGAGGTACTGGTCTCCAACATGAATGCTGCAGCGCCGGTTATCGCCAAGGGTAAGTGGCCGAGGAAGTCAAGAAGGTTCGCAACGGCCTGTTCGTCCTCTGCTTGAAGGCTGTCGGGGATCCTTAACTGTCGTGAAAATAGCTCCTGCCCCTCGACATCGCTCACCTTGCCGACTTGGATGACGTTGCAGCCTTCACGCTCGGCCACTGCTCGTGACCTAGTGGTCAGTATGATGCTTCCCTTCGCACCTTGCGGTAAGAACCTTGATATCTCGCTATTGTTGCTTTCGAAGTCGACCACGTTGTCCGCGTTATCCAGGAGAAGAATCCAATCACCGCTGCCAGCACTCTCGAACCAGAGTTTTACGCCTTGGAGCACTTCCTCTTGATTCGTTTCGCCAGTCGGGCTCAGAACCGAAATCCTTGCCTCCCGGGCGATCCGAGTGTAATCTTCCCGGAACTTTGGGAAACCGCTCGCATGCACCCAGAATATGTGGCGAGTGTCCTTGAGTCGATAGGCGTATTCGAGGGCGATTTGGGTTTTGCTAATATAACGGGTACTTGAGCTTAGGAAGGTTGAATCTCGACGGCTTTAGATTCGCCTTACCCGGAACCTCCTAATCCATGAAGGGCAATGCGATTAAGCCCATCTTCACCAACTTGTTCTTCCAGCGACTCAAGGATTCCCGCCCTGCCCACGAAGCGGCTATTCCGACTGTACGGGACCATCCAATATGGCTGCGTTGGGCCGCCTTCTATATCCAAGTTAGTTGGCTTTTCGTTTCAGATCACCACCGAATGGCGCTATACCACCGGATTCATTTTCACTCAGGGCCCGATAATAGTGCACTCCTCCATGGTTCGTGGCAATGTTCACAGAATCCCCATAATTATTCCCGTCACCCGAGTTTCCACTGTAGTTACCCGTAATGCCGCTCTGAGTTTCAGAGATTCTAGCAAAATAAATTCATTCAGCCGTGATCATTATTGATTACTATTGATGAATGGAACTGTAGGAGTAAGAGAGGCAAGGACAGGATCATAAGTACCTTTGCGTGAGAATCAGCTTAGAGTCCATCGTGATTGCGACGTATATGTAGCAGGACTAGACTAACAATACGGCGGGTTTATTCTGCGCCAAGTTAGGGATCAAATCTGCGCTGTTGTTGGGGGGAAAGAAAAGAATTCTCCTCATCACCGAGGAGAACCCAATATTAGAGAGTTTGCGCCCGCAGACTAGGTGGCGGTAAATTTCATTAATATATGTTATGCTAAAAGGCTTGGAGACCTGGGTGCCCAAATGCACCTGGTCGAGGCCCAAAAGTCAACTTTAAAGACCTATAGTAAGTTTCTAGGTAACAACGCCAAAAGCACACAACACCAACACATTCCTATGGATACCAAGGAGAGCTAAGTGCAAAGCAGCTCTGAGAGAAATAAATGATATGAAAAATACGATAGTCATGTAATAATATTGATTCTACATTCTCTGCTCTGTCTATCAACACCTCACATTGCACTCAGCTGTTGTAACCCGGCCACCAAGTCACCTGGATCCTATGCGCAAACTCTTTACAGCATCTAGGTCCTTTTTGTGGTAACTGCCACCTAGGTCCGCGGGCGCAAACTCTCTATTTCCAAGTCAAAATCCCCGGAATAAATCAAGCCAACACCCACCATCACCTACCTGCCTACCGTACCATACTCGAACAACAGTGTTATTTCCTTGTTTCCAAAAGGCGCCGCCATTTCCTAAAAATCCAGTGGGGAGCCTCCCTCCGTCCAGTCCAAAACTACTGACCCCCCCCCCTTAACCCCAACCGAGCAAGTAATAGGACCACAATCAGTTTCCCGAGTATGCGTATCCACCACTTTTTTTTATTTTTTATTTTTTTTTTATTACCGTCGAGATCAGAGGAACATAGTTGGTTATAACCCAAAGGGTGGTTGCTTGTCATCCTCGTGATTCTAGAAACCTGATTGGTGCCCGGACTTTGATGGGCTACTCGAGCATAGTCAATAGGGAAAAAGCCTCATATGTCACACGGGCGGAAACTTGTTGCATGCTATACGAGTAATAGAAAAGAGATAACCCCCAAGTGAGTGACTCCAGATCCGCATGGCATCGACGTGTTACAAGAATCCTGAAAAAAAAAAATCAAGTAATTCGGCTTTCCGATCGTGTGTGAATACTCGTACTCTAAAGTCACCCCTTCAAAAAAAAAAAAAAGGAGTCCAAACAGCTCCTCCTCCACCCACAAAAAGCACACACAGTATGATACCCCTCCCTCCCTATCTAGCTCCTCTCTCAAGTCTGAATTTCAACTGCTTGTCACATAGTCTAATCCCTCTAATTCGGCATGGCTTATTATTATTACCATATTGCCGATGGTTTCCCCGCGGCATTCCTACTGTGGATCGAGTCGGCCGCAACTATCCGGTAGAAAACTATTCCACTAAGCCTACACCGGCACTCTAGCGAATATGATTGCGAAATAACATCTCACTTTTTCTTTTTTCCTTTTCCCCCCCGCGAGGAGTCCTTGGCGAAAACTGTCATCCTCAAAATAGAAAATGCAGGATTATGGACAAACATATTTGCATGATCCAATGAATATGTACAAGACACCCATCTTTCGCCATACCGACAACCTTTCTCTCTCTCTCTCTCTCTCTCTCTCTCGAGATATCGCGCCGGGAGGGAGCGGGGCTGTATCAGGCAAAAACGCAACGCCGGGATCAAAATTTTCCCAAGGATCAGACGGTCACAGATTATCCTGATCCTAGCCTAACCCCCCCCCTCAAAACATAAATCGGCCAAACTATCATAAATATGATGCACACATCTAGTTAGCTCCCGAAGCACAGCACTGAGGTGCTACGCCACTCACCGCGGGCCACCCGCGGCTCATCCCAAAAGATAGCGTCGTCGGGAACCCGATACTCCTCCCAATTGCAATTCACCAAAGGCCAGTCCGTGCAGTACAGTACAACTTGATCGGTCAGATTACAACAGGTAGAGAAGCGAGTGACCTGAGGCGACGACCAAGGCAATAGGTGCAGCACCGTGTTCACCCGGATAAACCCTCTATCTCCGTCGGGACTCTAATCTCCACACTCAGAGACGGAAAGCTTTGAGAAGGAATAACATTTACCCGACGCGGCGTGGATCGGCACCACTTGAACTCGTTGGATCCCGTCAACTACTGTCCGTAATCCCGTAAACTCGCCCGGCCAAATTCCACCACAACCCTTGCTCTATTGCATACCCGATAGTGGATTGCCCGAGCAAATACAGTATGGCACGCTAGGATTTCACCTCGGGGGTCGTATGATAAGAGAAAAAACCTACCTTTCCCCAAGATAAAAAAAAAACCCTTTTCCGAGTGACGCAATATGACGCCAACCCCGGACTGGCAATTCCTATCCCCTTCTCCCCGCACCGCTTCCCGAATCCGCACTTGTTTCCTAACCCTCGATATCCCCCTTTGTGGTACAGAGTTTTCTGTGCTCTAGTAACAATCCGTAACCCCGGTAACACCAACACAACGCATTACTTGGTGACCGCCTCCCTCGGTCACTACTCCGTCAATGAAAGGTTTCCCCCGTAAGCCGTCTCAAACCCACCGCGAGACTCCCCGGTCCAACTCTTTATAACCAAAACCGGGCCCGGCATGAGCAGTATAGGGTGGTTTTCATTGAGCTCCTTAGGAACTTTATTCCAACGTCTTGGCTGGGTGGGTTGATACGGCACTACACAGTAGGAAGAGGGCATCCGTCGTCGTAAGCTTGTTCCCCCGAGTTCAGAACCGATAAATAGCGATCCCAGATATTCAAACTTTTTGGCGTCCTAGGCTGTATATCTAGTGTATAATACCATGTGTTAGGGACTGCTACGGGGTAGGGAGAAGAAGCGGTAATGGGGGAAAGGTTGCCGGAAAGGGTTGCCTAATGGAGGGGTGTGAGTTGTTGGTTGTCTGGGTTACCCAATAGGATAATTTAGTATCAAAGTGATTGTCTGCCGGTACGGGTGCATTACTAGGATGATTCGTGGGCGAGTTTGCTTCTGCCATTGTGGTGGGGTGCGGGGCAGGTGTGCTGGTATGATAGTGAGCAGGAATGGTAGATTTAACTAGAGTAGGAATAGCGCAGATAAAGTGTCTTCCTAGCCACCTCTGCCTTTTTGCTGGAGGGGCCCGACGAGCGAGGAGGGGTTTATGAGTGATTCCAGTGGGCAGGGGTATCGGCGCTGCGGGTAATTCTCTCTCGATTTCCAACATCATAAGATTATGCACTCGTTAAGTTAGGATATATGAGTACTTCGAGTGAGGCACAAAATATCACTCGCGATTCTCCTCAGCGCAAAAACTAAGGGAGGAAAGAAACATACAGTATAATTAACCGAAACTTGACTGCCTGATGCGGAATAATTACGAAAGCGAAGGTACTTTCCACCAAGAACACTCCTGAAATACGCCAGGGGGAAACGAACAGAGACCGAAACAGGCCTAAAGTCTCCCCCCCCGCCCCCCACAGCACACTCACCTAAAGTTGCACCCACCTCTTGCGGATACGTTCCCCATACCTCTCAAACAAAATAGGAATAGGCACCATTGCAACAGCGATAAGCGCTAGCAGCGAATTCCCCCAACCCAGTCCTAACGCGCCATACATCCTCGGGCCCGCTAAGGGTAACACGGCACCCAGGATACTCCTGAGCACGGTATTCGCCGCAAGCGCGCTAGCAGCATACACGGTGAAGGCATCGACCATGTAAGTGAGAACAGGAATGAACGAGCCAATGATTCCCGCTCCGACAAACATGGTTCCGGCAATAGGGACGAGGTAGTGCATCTTCTCGTGCCCGGACCAGCCGTACCAGAACAGACCTATGGGGGTGCACACGGAAGCGTAGACCACGGGCACGAGGCGGTACTCCGGTTTCGTCTCGCCCGAGACTGCGCTACGGGAGTTGAGTATTCTATCCGAGAGGGCACCGCAGGTCAACAGGCCTACAAGACTACCCACCCCAAACCCGATGTAGGTGAGGCCGCTGGTGCCGGCCGTGAAGCCGTAAGTTTCTTGGAATACCATGGGGAAGGTTGTGAGAAGGAGGTAGAGGTATCCGTATACTATCGCCACGAATACCGAGAGCGCCAGGACGATGGAGGAGAGGAAAAGCATTTTTAAAGGTCGGACGAGCGCGCGGGTAAATACTTGGCGCTGCGGGAGCTGCGAGGACAACTTGGAGCGGCGTCTAGGGTTTCCCGTGGACTTGCGCAGGGAGGCCGCCTTCCTCTCAAGGATCCTGGGGGCGTAGGTTTCATTAAGGAATGTAAAGGTTGCGAGGGTTATCACCGCGCTCTATACCACGTCGTTAATACCGTTTAGCCTTGATGCCATAGGTGCCTGAACGGGGAGGCATACTGCTGCAGCAAGGACCCAGAATACAGACCTCCAGCCGGCGGCCTCTATCAAAAACCCGCTTCCCACGGGCCCAATAACCGGTCCCAGCAATGGCCCAAAGATGAGAATCGCCATAGCCACGCCACGCTCCTGGACAGCGAATACGTCCGTGACAGACCCCCCTCCGATTGTCAGCGGGGCTGCACCGAACGCTCCAGCTAGAAATCTGAAGGCGGCGAGCATTCCCAAACGTCTCGCCTCGGCACAACCAATTGTGCACAGGAGGAACCCGAGGTTGCTGATGTTGTAAACTATCTGCCAGCCCCAGAGTTCGCTGGCGGGAGCTAGGACTAGCGGACCGAATGCGAAGCCGAGGACGTAGATACTCACCACGAAGGAGCCGAGCTGGAGGTTTGTGCTGTGGAAGTCGTGCAGTAGTTGGGGGACACCCAGGGCAAGCATTGAGGACGTGAGCGGACTGTCTTAGATACGTGATAGAAACTTCTTAGAGCAAACCAGTGGAGTGATCTTATATAGAAGCAGAGGGGAAGATACGTGACGAAAGTAATGGCGCTAACTATCCCCACGGTGGCAACCTTCCTCCATTTCGGCCAGTTCATGGGATTTTCAGGATCCTCCGGTCCGTCCCAGTCCACGATGTCTTGGTCAATTAATGCTTCATCCTCCTTCTGTTCCCCTAACTTCTCCTCCGAATCTTCCTTCCCTCCAGCTTCACTCTCCACCTCTTCACCACTTGAACGAGACCCACCCGATTCCGAGACCACCCTCTCCAAATCTTTCAATTCCGCCATTCAGAGATATCACTTGTCCACTGCTGTGTTTCCTTTCCTCATGGAACGGGTGCAAGTGGCCGGGTAGACTAAACGATGCATTGGTAAAGTGGGTAAACAAGAAACGCGGAAAACTGAGTGATCATATATTCAGATAGCACCGCACCGCACTTCCCCCTTCCTTCATCCATCTGTCACCCCCAACTCTCAAATACCGGCATCAACTCCCCCTGATCTACCCGTTACCCCACGCAGGCAAACTGCAGTACAGGGGTCGCTCCGCCGATCTAACGTCCCCCATAAAGCGCTCTACCCTCCCAGGACGATGCGGGATTCCAGAAACCTAACTTGCCACCATACAACTGCACCCGAGCAGCGGGGACCCACACCACCCAGTCCACCACCTGCCATCCGGAAGGTGCGTACCACCCCTCGAAGGGTTCAAACATCTGAGGACTGCACAAGGAAGCCATACTCCCCTGACAGATTGTCGAGACCAGATGAATTCGGGGCCACCCCTTAGTCAGAGAGAGCAAATCCCGTCTTTCCTCGTAATTTCGCTACTACTCCTGTAGGGGTTTCAGGGAGGGAAAGTATGATACCAGTATAGCACGATACGATTTGACACTCCTGGAGTCACCTACTCCCGAGGTGTGGCCGGCCGGGGACAAGGCCGCGGTAGAGAACCAAGGGCCAGTATCGTAGGCATGGAAGAACAGCCGGGATAGCGAATAGCGTCATTTAGAGCACCGGTACCGTGAAACCCTCGATCAAAAAAATTCCCTACCAGGCTCTGATAGCACTCAAGAGTCCGGTAGAGTGCGGGAAAGTACTGTATCCAAGGCACCGGAGCAAAAATTCTCCCGATACCCTTTTTACACTAAAATCATTCATCCCCATCCCCCCCTCCGAAACACTAATGCCTACGAGAATCCACGAAAATTTTATATCGCGCTGCCGATCTCGTAGATAGTGTTTAAGAGTTGCACAAAACTGAGGAGAAAACGCGGATTGGGTGGGGTTGGGTTGCGACGTACTATGCGGTCCTGTACTGTACTCGAGTACTATACAATCTTGGCGCAAAAAGTCATAATTACAATAGTGTTTTCACACACAAAATATAGGGGTTTCCAACGACAACAAAAGAATTCTGCTCTATATATAATAGTGAGAGAAGGTTTAAAAATTAACAATGAGTCTGTAAGCTATTCCAATTTCTCCATTTCCCAGATCAGTCGATTATACCATCAGCAGGCCTATTTTAATTTAACTATTTTAGCCTATCCTATTTCTTCTGCACAGCTGAACACACTCCTGCATTGTAATATTTTCTTTCCCTTTTTCATTAGAAATACTGTCTCCGCTTGACTCTTGGTTTTTCTTCTTTTCAGTCTTCTCCTTATCTCTCTCATGTATCAAATCACTTATAAAATTGTCACAAATCTTCTTTCAACTAAATATATTTTTATCATACTTGCTTTCAAGTTTCAGGACGTATACTACTCTGATTCTATTCTATTATAAGCTCAGTTATATTAATTTCAAAATCTCTAAACTTCTTATCTACTCTTCTTTTACAGAGTGAAACAAGTTCTGATCTTTTTATTATTTATTAGTTCAGCATCTAATTGTTATATATTGTATTATAATTCTTTTTTTAAACTTTGAACTTCTAGTCATATATTTTATAGATTTCAAGTTTGCAAAACTATTACAACCTTCTCCTCTTTCTCTACCATTCTTTTCCTTCTACAACCTGTTTTATCTGTAGCAAGTACTTCTCATACTAAAGTCCTATCTATTCAGTCTTCCCATTTTACAAGCCACCCTCTTGCTTGACTAGAATTGGGATTATTAACTTGTAGGTTATTAGAAACTGTCATATTAGCAGACAGGTAGATAGTTGAGGAATAGCTTAAAGAAACTTGTTAAGAAGTATAGAGAATTGAATTGGATACTGTATTTGATAATATTTTAGAGTTTTCAATTGACACTGGCAGAACAGATAAGATGTAATCGACTTCCTCCCCTTTTCCAGACTTTCCCTATTCCTCCCATCTGCATCACCGCGATCGGTTGATATCATACTTAAGAGGTCTTAATAACCCCGCTCTACAGTTCCCCCAGCTGTTACCACCCACCTAGGTGGCTAAGCCTTTTCAGTTAATCCAAAATAGCCTGTTTCCCATCCACTTAGGCTCCCATTGCGGAAACCCCTATTAAAAGCCCCACTTGCCGAATTGGGTAGCGCCCTGGCAAGGAATAATCACCAGATCGCATATTGACAAGAGCCGAGATTTCCCGACAGGAGTTAAAAAGACCTTCCCATTCCTCCTTCGTTCAGTCTGAAGTTGGGATTTACTACCGGTAGTCCATTCGTAGTGACCGGGAATGCTACTATAGTGCCAAGATCCTCGGAAAAATAAAGAAACCTCCGGACAAGTCCGCCCCGCCCGCGGAAAAGCCGCCTTTACAAAACACACCCCGACCCCGGCCTATCACAATAATAATCTTACGGGGCAAGTTCGCAGCGATAAACCCTATTCTGCGATATTTCCATCCTATGATATCCCGAGATGAATCATTATTAACTGGCGATGGCCCGGCGTTTTTCCTCTGTCGTGAGTATGAGTGAATAAACATGAGTAACCTCTGGGGTGCGCACCATCCATTGGATTGACAATGCGTAGTCGGGGCTTTGTAGGATGGATACATAATACAAATCCACCGGTAGTGACTATTTACACTCGCCTTGCTTTTTACTTTTTTTTTTTT
>PYWC01000049.1:1002744-1067327 GCA_003182015.1 Tuber magnatum
TGAAATACCGAGATGCTTCTGTACGGTATGCCGGGATTTGTTCTACCGTGTTGCGAAATGCTGGGATTGGGGAGCTCTGGAATCATAAGTTAAGCGAGTGAGGGGGAGAATACGTTTGCAAAGGAAAAGAGTGAGGAAAGAAAGGGCAAAAAAAAGAAAAAAAAGAAAAAATTTTGGGAGAAAGGAGGGAAGGAGAGGAAGGGCCCACTGAGGGATTTGGAGTTTGATTGATTGATTGACTGACCGATGCAGCTAGCAGCGAGCAAGCAAGCAACTAGCTACTTGTTGTTGCAGGCAGGCAGGGAAAGCAGGCCTGGTGTCGATGTGTGGTGGAGATGAAGGCAAGAAGGTTAGGCACGGTAGAGTACCGGTAGAAGGTCCCCTTCAGAAGAGAGGGGGGGTGGACAAGAACTATGTGGGGGGGGAAAGCAGAAATGAGGTAAGGAAGAGAGAAAGCAAGCAACCAAGTACCGTAGTCTCACTCTCACGACCTTTCACCCGCCCGGACCCAACGGTGGGCCGTACAGTACAAGGAGGAAGACACAGGTACTCGTACTCGTAGATGGACCGACAAGAGAAGACAGGAAGGGAAAGAGTATCCTCGTCGACAAAGGTCCCACCCGTACCGGTATTAGACCTTCCCTCTCACTCGGTCCGCACGCTATTCCTCTATCTCACAACCACTCGACTCTCTCAGCAATAGGCCACACGGTAGCTGCCAAACGAGACGTAGAAGGAGAGATGCCAGCGCCGTATCCTCCAGCCCAATCCTCCATCCACCACCACGGGCACAAGCACAAATAAAAATAAAAATAAAATAAAATTCTAATTTTTTCCCTTTTTCCAAAAGAGGCAGTTCCATTCACCAGAATCCGAAGAGCAGCACCTTCATCCATCCAACCAATTCTAGTTCAAGTGGTGTGGGTGAGATGAGTTGTCACCCGTGAAGGGAAAAGTGACAGGAGGGGCTAAACCGTCATTGGCTCCTCCCTATGCATCGTCCCCGGTCAAGCGCCTGCTTGCTGGCTTCACTCACTGCGTTGCCCTCTCTGCTCCCTTTCTTCCCTTGGAGTTCGAGTCCTAGTCGGGCGTGTATTCCTGAAAATGCCTCTAACGGTGATGAAAAGAAAAAAACTCCTTCCGGGTGTTTTTTCCTTCTCCTTTCCTACGCCGGAGTACCGTCATAACTATAGTCCTGGGTATCGTGTGTACAGCACGAGTACGAGCAACTTAGGAGAGAGACATGACGATGCTATTCGCAGCTTCTCGCTTGTGGCACAAGCTTTGGTCAAAAGGATCGAAATCTAAATGCTTAGCTCTGATTACCCGATGTCGTGCCCGAGAAACCTAACCCTGGTGGCGGCCGTGGCTGGGTGTTTGGGTGGTGGGAGGATTTGAAGTTAGGGAACCAGGCTACAAGTATCATGGAGGGCTCACCCCGCTCGGAAAGACCAGAGAATTCGTGCCCTGCTGTCATATATACAAAACTCCACAATCCCACCCTCAACTCCCTGCCAAAGAACTTCCACCTCTCAGCTTAATTCTCATACGGCAATCCCAGCTTACCCGCTACATTGCCAAACGATACCGCAAGTACCGTACTCTACACACCAGCAATCCGTCCACTTCACCTCAGCCCGCCCAGATCCCCAAATCCCAAAGCCACCGCAACCACAGTCTTGGCATCCCTGCATCCACAATACCGGCACCGTACTCCAAAGCACAACGCTCCGCTCCGTGCAAGTACGAGTATGTAGTCGCGTCTAACCAACCGGACCCGTTCGCCTATGTGCCCAAGTGCAGTGACTCGAACTCTTGCATGGAAAAGCGATCAAGTACGGGTATCTACGGTAATACTGGCCAGATCGAGCCCGACACCACCGGATATCGGGGCATTCCGCTGCCACGACCTGAGGATACGGTACGGCAGGCGATGCGAACCTGCAAACTCCGGCTGGGGGAATGTGTACCGTACTGCACCTGTACTAGTACTGTATCAGAGTATTCAGCTTGCAGATGCGACGGTTGCTCTGGGTTGAGACTAACTTTGAATACGACATAACAGTAATAGGATGTCCTCGCGGTACAATGTATGATCGGATGCGTTATTGTGCCCTTAGACCAAGTTACTTACTCGTACATACGGAACTCGAGCACTGGTACAGTACCGTACTGTACTGTACTAGTACCGTATCATTTTCACCCACTCACCAGCCACACCTGGCTCAAGCGCCCAAACCCAACTCTAACCGAACACCCCTTGCTTCCCCGATCCTATCCAGTGCATCCAGCAAGGTGTGGCGACGCCCCACGCCGGTGGTCTAACCCCTGTCTTGTTGCCAAGTTCTACCCCGGTCGCCCAGCCTTGCCTCGCCAGAGTTGATCCAGGCTAGGTTCGGATAGCCAGGCTAACCAGATTAAGCTAACCGTGATAAGGGGTACTCGCGGAGCCTCTTCGACTAGAGAGAAGGAGAAAAAAAGGATAATTAGGTGAAATACCGAGATGCTTCTGTACGGTATGCCGGGATTTGTTCTACCGTGTTGCGAAATGCTGGGATTGGGGAGCTCTGGAATCATAAGTTAAGCGAGTGAATCTATCGTACGAGGGTCGAGAACGAGGGAAGGAAACCAACGCTCGTTGCATGCTAACCGCGGAAAAACGAATGGTTGATAAACTCCAACCCCTTTCCCGTCATCTAAGCTCACTCGGTGTTGAATCACCCGCCATACCAGGTACTGTACATCCGGGACTGCCGTCTCCCACCAGGCAGGATAGACGTTAGAAACTACCAAAGCCATGAACTGGTAAAGCATCCATCCCCAAGCTCTCAAGCATCAAGGTCGCAAGGGTAAGCCTCTCGAGCGAGCGTGCTTTGTGCGAAAGAAAGAAAATCAATTTCATTTTACAGACTTCTTAAAAGGAAAAACAAAACAGAACGCCCTTCAGATATCCAGCCGATTTGTGACAAAAGAAATAAAATAGTGAAAGAGGCCATTGCCTAATTCCGCCTGCCCGGTGAAGAATGAAATAATAATGGGAACGGAGGGCGGGGAAAGAAAAAAATGTATGGTACAGAAATTTAGTTTCCACCCCCAAAGCCGGCGCAACAAGTTGGTGCAATGCGGTGCAGTGTGTGCGGTGTATGGAGTAAATGATGGAAAGAGTATATCGTCGATATTCGATATCGTCAGAATAAATCGGTAGAGATACCGGTTAGATAAGTAATCGCGTTCATCGTTCGTTTGTAGAATGTGGTGTAGCGCCCGATCCTTCTCGCGTTTCGCTCCCTCTCTCGCCCGCTCTCCACGCCCCTAAGCGGGCACGACCGAGAAGCTTCCTCCGTGGCTCGACTTCTGCCTCTTGATCAAACAGAGTATCAACCCCAAAACCGTTATGGCCACTAAAAGACAGGCAAGAATGACCGCGAGCTGAGGAATGTTTGCCGGCATTTTCGTTTCGTTACGGGGTCGATCGACGATATCCGGAGTCTTTGACTAGTGTTCGTACGTGTACTCGAGGGATTCGCGACAATGAATATGGGGTTTCCGGACTGCTTGAGCAATGGTAGGGGCGAGGATGAAATACCAGTATGCGCTTGGTTGAAGGGCTTCGCAAGAAAGGAGGTCGTGGTAGATTCGAGGGGGAAGTTCACCCCTTGGCTTGGTTTCAGGATTGCAGGGGTGTTTCAATGAGAAAAATCAAGATACCGGTACGGTAGGCGGTTTGGTTTGGGTTTGACGCTATGCTTTTAGGAGAGACGTACTTGTGAAATTTAAAGCAAATCTCACAAGGCGATGATGATGTACCGGTACCTTATAGAAGGGACTACCCAGGGGATGCGGAGCGGAGGTCCACAATTCCGAAAACATGTGAGGAGTGTGCTCGCGATCCGGGGCTGAGTCGTGGGATTGGCCATGCGCTCATCTCGGCAAGGGTCGCTTCCCTGCATTCCTGCCGAGAAGACCGCGCACCGGTACCGGTACTCGAGTCCAAAGCACTGGACGGCAGACAGTAGAACCCCGATCATGTTCGCACTTCGGCTCCCTATCTCCACCAAACTCACTCGTATTCTGGGGAATACCGTATTGTATCGGTTTTGGTGAGATCCATTACCGTATTCGAAACCCTCTGCAAATATCGTTGGACAATATCGATCAGGTGCCGGGGGGCTCGTTCATCCCAGCGGCTCATGCCTTGAGACAGCAGAGCCGCATCTTATTTCTCGCTTAATCTTGCCATGCCCCACAGACCCTAGCTCAGATATCCAATCCAATGACTTCACCTCCCCAAATCCTGCCCCAACGGTTATATTCACGGGTATTGAGACTGAAGGACGACTCGAGCACTCGAGCACGGTACCGGTACCTCGAGCGGTCCCAACTCAGTGCACTGGATATCGCTTCCCGCCTCGGAACTTGGTGTTCGGTTCGACCATTCTCCGCGCAACGCGGCCTTCAACGCTCCGTGCGAACTCTGGATCGATTGCTTAGCGTCATCTCAAAGCCTACAGGTACGAGTGGTCCGCGCTGCCTCGATAATCTCGGAGGTTTTGCCCGTTTCTCCTACTGTCGATCGAAACCCCCGGAGCATTAGGAGAGTTTGGAGGAGGCTTAAAAGTGGTTGAAGGGTGGGCTAGTTTTTAGCATCGTTGTCAGAGTCCTAAAAGGAGGGGTAGGGTATACTTATATCCATTGGAGCTGCTCGGTGCGTAACCCGAGGTGATGGATCAGGCATAGCGACGGCTTATCGTATAATATGTAGTCGCTGCATCCATAAGCCGAGCCCTCTCTAATTATCACTCATTTATAGGCTTCTGACATTTAGAGACCTTCAGACTTATTTACTCAGTGAAGGTCTGCAGAATCAAATGGGACGCATGGGAGGTAGTCTAGGAGGCTACGGGCTCGGGTGGCCTTGGGTTAGGTCTGGCTTGTCGGTCGGGTCGCCAGACCATATGCGGTAATTACCTTACACCGATCAGTCAAACGGCCTTATGCCCTAGTCTATCTCGCAAGCCCGGCTTCCCCTTACGTGGCTGGATAAACCTTCGAGCAGGAGCAGGACGAAAAGATTTCGTTGCATCTACGATATGGCGATTCCGGACGTGATGATCTTGAATGCATCATAAAGCAGTTCGGATGGTCCCGCTCTGTCATGTAAGGGTTCGGAGTGTTTAGGAACAACGTGGTTGAGGATGCTTGTGATGGGTGTGGAGGGATTCGGGAACAAATTCCTCACTAACCTCCCAGGAGATGATCCGGAACAGGCCCTGAGCGCGACATGAATCCGGATGCCTAGCCTTCATTTCTGTTTGGAACTCCAGTGAGTTCACTCTATCCATCTGAAGTTCAGCAGCAGGGGGAAGATTCTTGAGGCTGATGGTAATAATTAGAAGCTCGGGATGAAGGCGGGGGATTGAGTTATTTCCGTGTTAGCGAGGGTCCTTGGACACCCAATCGGAATGCAGATCTCAACCAGACACTCTTACGGTAAGTTAGTGCATAAGTTACACTTTAATTGCTTCAATATATCGAGCGATTACAAGACCGCTATTGGTTTTAGCTGTTCAGTTACGACAAAAACTGACCACCTTCTATTATACCCCCTAGAGCTACGCCTAAGCTTTGTCAAATTTCCTTAAAATTACAACACTACGTTTGAGTTCCCCAACTTGGGCATAGGGTCCGCTATTCAATTCATGAGGCGTGTACGAGTACTGTACTTGCTAGAGCAAGATCCGGGGATAGTTCCTCGACTTCCGGGTGCAGTCGTGGCCTTATCCAAAACTCAGCAACGCCCAGCGCAGAGACGACAGGGGCAGTTGCTCAAAGCTCGTAGAGTTTCCTTTCCTGCAGCGTGTGGAAGCGACAGAAGGCAGCGCAGCTCACATTTTTATTATTATAGGAATTCGGCGTTTGCTTAGGCCCGGGAACCATCCCCTCTTTTACTTCGGCCCGTGTTTCTTGCGAAAACGCGTATCTTCTACACAGTCGCTTACTCATGCGTAAAGGGGGTAGCCCTTTGGTCAAGCGAACAGGATAGCCTTCACTCTATATCTCACCGTCGGTGGTGTGAAAAGCCGTTCCGACCTACTTCTACGTGCCGAAATCCCTCAATAAGCTGCAGTTCCTCTCTGCGACCCTGAGTGTTCCAAGAGCCCCAATTAACCCTAGTTCCTTTCATTATTTACGCTATCGCAGCATTGATTTACCTGTCAAGGAGCTTTTCTTCAACCGAGTCGCTTGGAGGTTGGGTGAGTGCATCAGGTTTAATGATTTCGGAGGGATGAAAAGGGCGTACTGTAGTGGGAAAGTGAGAGCTAGCCTGTAACTGGGGTGGACAGGGTATATCACGTTAAAGAATAAATTGGGGAACTCTCACGTATGATACTACTAGGGGCATATTCGGTACCCATAGGATGTGACCCGATTACGGCTACCGTAGATCTTTGGACGCGGACTGCATTATGTTCCCTAATGCTTCGTTCTAGCCTTTCCTCATGGAGTCAAGTTACACTGTATATATATATATTTCCCGCTAGCTGGGGTTGGCGGATGTTGTCTTGGCTCTTGATCTCTCCCCCCTCTCGTTCTATACCACATCAACCTCGTTCGGTGTTTTTTTGGATATCGGTGTGGGGGTGAATAAGGGGTGGCGGTAAGCTTGACCGAGCTCGCCGGTGTGCTCGCAACTAGCTGGCCAATCTTCTATTATTGCCGCTCACTATCTTGTTTTCTGAATAACCTACACCGAGTTTTATTCACCGTTTTTCCCAGGTTGCCATTGCTTCTGCTCTGATTGTTGAATGCTGCTGTGGGACGATCAGTCCCTTTAGCGCACTGTGGGAGCTTATCCCCCAGCCTCATACTGACCACCTCCGTCTCCTCCGATTCCAAACTCTGGATTCAAATCCGGTGTTGTAGTAGCTCTCCGGACCACCTCCAGCAGCTTTAGAAGTTCGTCCATCAGAAGCACAAACTTTACGAGATAAACTGCGGGAGTGCTAAAAGCTCCAGGTTTATACCGATACGTCTGCAGTCCCAGAGTAATCCCTCGACCGTTGCGGGCCTCCGCATACTGCACTTTCTTCAGCTTAACTCCTTGGAGGTTACGGAAATGTCCTGGTAGGGCGGTGGAGCAGGGAGATGGTTCGTCGGTGGGGTGGGGTGGTGGAGGTAGGAAGCTGTAACTGGTTCCGTAGCTTCGTGGGTTACGTTTACTCCGGAAGAGGAAATACGTTCTCGCGAGTGGATGGGCGGTGGGTTTGGTGACTTGAGTAATATCTTATCCTTAGAATCACGGTTTCTCTAAAATACGAGTGTTGGGATCGGTTCCCTTTTGGGATTTGTGTTGGGAGTGCCTTGGGGGAGTTTCTTGCGATTGGAATGAGTTTTCTGGGGGTAGTGCGTATGTTCACCTCTAATTTGGGAAACGGAAAAAGAAGGGGGAAAAACGTAGGAGGTAAACGAGTATACAAAAGGTAGAATCTATAGTTAGGGATTGGTATGATTAATGAGATGAGCGGTATCATTACAAAAGGGGTCGGGTTTAGGAACGAGATAGTATTAGACAACTTGAGAAAAGGATATGGAGAGAAGCCGTTGTATCAGCGGAGACTGGCAAGTCTCGGGTTTGTTAGACTAGGAAACACCCAAAGGGGCTCATATAGGTATTTTTTTATAAGCTCGGTTGGGAGAAATCTAGCGCAGGGGGATTTTCGAGCTAGAGTTTTACTAGTGGACGGGAAGGAAAGGTGAGGATGGAAAGTGGTATCCGCGAGTCTGTGTCGTACATACGCTCTAAAATGCATATGGGGGGGCTCGTAGGAGGAGGGGCAGTTGTCGAAGTGATAGGGGGGGGGGGCCCTCTATGCTGATATTGTGGAAATTCCGCATTTCCGTGCTAGAAGTAGGGGAGTAAGGGTGAAATCTGATCGTTCCTCGGGTGTTGGCTACGCTGTGGGTACGGGGCCTCGGGGCTTGGGATGGTTTTACCACTCCGCCATGCTCCGCTAGAGCAGCATACCACTTCTTGAACCCCTCAGTTTCTGGTAAACAGTTTCCTATATCCCCTACCTACTGAATTCGGATGCCCTGGCACTGTACCTAATGGGGGCTCCCAGGCAAGGACATGAGACTCCTGATTGGCGGCGGTAACAGTTCAAGATATGCAAGACATTGAAAGAGTGGATGTTTTTGCGGATGAATCTAGACATTTTCTATCCTTTATTATCTTGAATATTGGGGGAAGACGCATCATGGTTGAGGTTTGGTCTGTGGAATTCCTGGGGGCCTGGGGAGATCTGGGTAGAGCGCGCGGACTTGTATGTACCGGCGGGTGGTCTAATCGAACTTCCCGGGGTTGGTGGGACCATACTTAGAAGCTAATCGAAGGTTGAGATGCGTTGGCGACCAGTGTTCGCGCAGGAAAATATAGACACCAATGTCATTTTGGTTCAGCCTTCAATTTACCCTTGGCTACTAGAGTGCTGGGGTCAGTGGGCTGGGGCTCCTAGTGTTTTACGATCTTTATGGCAGGGCTGAGTACTAGTTATTGAGTGGTCATTGTGAAGGCGATATTAGTTAGGGGAAGTTAGCCCCGGCGGGGGGGAGGGGCGAGATGGAATTCTTCCGGTGCAAAGTTTTCGATCGATCAATTGCTATGGCGAAGGGTTGTTTCGCACGGGGGGTCATTTGGCCCGGCCACCTGCATCAATGCTTTTCAAGCTTGGGGGGTTAATGCCTCTGCTCAGTGGGGCCCAGATCGAAGTCAAAAGAGCAGATATTTGGCTGTAAATTATGGAACAATATTTGTTCCATAAACTTCAATTGGGGTGCTGTGTTGGGCCCCTTTTTGCTGCCATTTGCCATACTATTTGTCAGCTTCGAGGGATAGGTTTTTTAACACCTCAATGCAAGTGACGAGGGGTAGTGTCCACAATTTGCCCGATTGGTTTGAGGGTGAAAACCCATCGAGAGGGTTCTTTTTCTGCCCGGTTGGGGTAGGTGCGGAGGAATAGCCAAGTACAACTGAACTTGTTAGTACCATGAGAGGGAACTCCCGCGTCCTAGTGGAGTTCTCAATTATTCCAGTTTTCGGGGTAGTTGATGAATGGCCCCCGGTTAGAACATAGGCTTTCTTTTTTGGACATAAACGTTCTGACTAAACTGGGGACCTAGTTTCATAGGATAATGCTAGGCATAAGAAGGACAACACCCTTGATGTACCCCACAACATATGTAGGGCTATCTCTATTGTGTGTGCGTGCAGCAGTGGCTAGTACTGCTACTACTCAGTTATGTTTCTAGACTCTGAAGGTCATCGCCTGGTGTCATTTTGGTGGTTTTACAGCGCTGTCACAGAAAATCACTCGTCTCTTAACCGGCCCTGAGTTTGGGAAAGTCGGTGGTATTGGGCAGGACTCATCAAAATTGCAGCTTCTCAAGTCACCATTACTCAGCTCTCCGTAGGAAAGGCACTACGGGAGAAAAATCGGTAGGTTTATTTGCGTATGGGCACTGAGCATAAAACGCCTAGGCCTTTTTACTGGTAACCTTGTAAAAAGGTGGGGTATGGGATCCGTTAGAGATGGAGGCATAACACCTGCCCGACAGAGGCTTCTTGTATACTGGTGATGCATTGCAGTGGGCCCCAGTGGACTCGGATGCTCACTATTTCCCCTCGTCAGGAGGTAGAAGTTGAGGTAATTTAGTAGGGTATTCCAGATGGGTAGCAATCTTTACAGCTCTTTTGAGAATTGTGTAGCAATATTAGTGGAATTTTGCCAGCCCGGAAACCCCGGCTTTTGGGTATTTTATGATACCTACTGTGACCTGGTATTTCCCACCTTGTTCCTGGTCCTAGGTCGGGACCGAAGCGGGAACAGTTGTCAAAGCGCACCACGGCTTTTGGTTTGGGAGCTGCACTCGCTTGGATGCCCTGGGCTGGAATTTTTTTTTTTTTGAAAAAAAGATAGACTACGAATACCTGGAGAGTCTTCAGAAGAGTGGAGGGGTTTTCGTTTCACCCCTTACAACGTAGTAGGGGGGTAGAGGCTGTAAATTTCCAAGTACCTGCCAAGACGGAGGATGTTAGTATCCCTTCCTATGGCGGTACTGGCAGTGTCTAATTTCTCTACAAGGATGAACACCAACTAGTGGCATTAGAGTTATTCCGATTCTCTAAAAGTTCCCCTATTATTTGGCCTTGTACAATGGAATCTGTGCTTCGGTTTTGCATTTTTTCGTGAAGGCTGGTGATCTCTAAACCGCTTTACTAGCAGCTTTGCGTTGCAAACTGGCGATCGACTTAGAAAAACATAACCAAAACGGAAGGGAAGAATATTAGAAAAAGGCAAAAACCGGCCTGTTATTTGGTTAATGCACTAAAGCATTGGGTTGGTGATGTACCTGAGCACCAGTACAGTATCTCGCTATCCCCTGTTACTCCCGATTGACAAGGGTAGCGTAGACTGAAATTTTTCTTTTCTGCCCTAAGGGAATATTTGAGTTGTTATGCAATGTCTACCTGCTACGCGAATCTGTCAAGCACCACTGCTATGATACAAACCCAATACCACAGCGGCACTGTACTGTACTCCTTCTCACTCCAGCTACGACTCCAACTAAGCCTCCTATTCCCAAATCGGGAGTTACCGGGGAGGAGAGGAGGGAATGGAGAAAAGTTCAGAATGCCACCGATGACGGGGGCATACCCAATATACCATCGCATACGAGACTACTGATCCAAACTTGGGCCTCATCCACACTGGGGAAATCTGGTCCTGGGGCATGCTCCCACAACCCCCTTTGGAACGGTTACAGAATGGTGGGGAAAAAAAAGTAGAAAAAATTACCAGGAAGCTTTTGAAAGACAATCTTAATTAGGGTGTATTCCCTTCTAATTTCAGCAGTTGTGAATGATATTATTCTTTGCCATTATGAAAGGTTGTACTGTGCGCCATTGGCGGCCAAAACTAGTCAGCAAAGGGATTCAAACGCACTTAAACCCAAAACACATTCAAGTTATTTCAACTCTCGGGCTACTGGTAGCATCTGTCTCTTTAATTGAGTAAGAAAACTCGTAAGAAAGGGCAGGAATAATAAACTCCTAGAGCTGTTTATTAGGGGTTTTGGCTTTTTTTCTTCAGTGTTTTCTACAATATTATTCACTTGTTTTGATGTTCTCGAGTTAATGCTTGGGTGCCGCGTAGGGGGGGGGGCAGTCTGTACTGTACTTTACAGGAATCGATAGTACCGTTATGTCACGGTATCATACAAGTATATTAATATACTCCCCTGTCATAAATCAAGCTTCTTCCCCTCTATTTTCCTCGCAAGTGCTTTTTGCACTTTCTCCAACACCTCGTATCGATCGTGAAGTTTCACATAACATGACCTGTTGGGTTACACAAAGACCAGCTAAGAGCACCCACATCCACCCAAGCCATGACTTCACTTGGGGAGGAGATGGATACTACTAGGTCCACCACGCCGGAGACCCCCACTCCAGGGGGACCGAAGGAGGATGCTGATGTTACTCAGACGAAGGCCGCGGGGTGGGAGTTTCTCACCAAATATGGGCCAGCGAAAATGACCTCAGCGATGGAAATGATCTCCAGAATTACAATGGGAGATTGCACCGTGGAGGGAATAACGACAATGAATCTGGTGCTAGGTCTTGCCAATCGGGTCAAGGCCCTTACAGTGACGGTACAGAATCTAACTAGGACCGTTCAGGACTAGGAGCAGATAATCAAAGTGGCAGCCAGGCCGGTGCCCCCCCCAAGGAATAAGTCTAACCTGGAAAACTCGTACGCCAAAGCAGCAGCCCAGCCGCTGGCAGAGACCCCAGAGAAGAAGAAAGGGAAATGCAAGGCTGATGAAGGCCCTATACCACCGAAGACTCCACAGGCTAAGGCTGTGAAAGGGGACCCAAAGAACAATGAAGGGGATTCCAAGGAGTGGCAGATGCAGGGACCCCGCAGGAAGCCTAAGAAGACATGCATGATGGCGAACCGGAAGCTGTTTGCGACCCGAGAGGTATCAAAACCCCTCCAGGACCCTGCTAGGCAAGAGGCGAGGATTTCGATGGCCATTGCAGATGAGCTCACCTATTGCAAATGTAAAGCCCCCACCAGTCTCCAGGTTTTATCCAACAAGTGGAATGGAATGGTTATGATTACGACGGTGACCAATAGCGACTCTAGCCACTATGCTAGATATCTGGAAAAGATGACTGAGGCCCTGAACTCAGTAGTACCGGAGGGTGAACCACATTTCCTGGGTTTCCAGTGTGCGCCGACGGATGTGGGGGTGCTAGTACATAGCATCCCCTTCGATGCCATTCCCAACAACAATACTGAGTCAGACACGGAAGTCAAGAGGGCTTTCAAGATCACTCATGGGATTAATGTTACTCATGCCAGAGTTCTTAGGATGGACACAGGTGACTGTGGGAACAAGCGGGCGACGACGATTATCATCCATGTGCTGAAGGAACACACTGAGAAAATCAGCCCCCATGTTCTATTTCTGGGCAGGTGGAAAGAAACACGGATTATGTAGCAAGCGACCCCAACCACTCAGTGTACTAGGTGCTGGAAGTTTGGACACCCAAAGGTGGGGTGTACTGAATCCTTCGATGTCTGCCCGATATGCTCAAAGGCACACTCAGAGAATGATTATAAATGCCACCAGACAGCATGTCGTGGGCACAAGAAGAGGATACCTGGCCATTGCCTTATGACTCCAGCGAAGTGTCCTGCCTGTGATGGCCCCCACTCAGCCAAGGATAGTGACTGCCCGGTAAGGCTTTGGGTCAAAGAGGAGGCGAAGAAGAGATATAACCAGCGTATAGCTACCGCGGCCGAAACTGGAGGGTGTGATCCCCCGAAATAGGCCATGGGGCCACAATGGTGGGAGACCAGGCGAATGATCAGATGAATGGACTGAAACTTAATGTAGCACAACATAATTGTTGAGGGAGCAATGATGTTTTTATTTCGTTATTTCACATTATTAGAAACTTTAGGATTTCATTTGTTTGTGTTCAAGACCCACCATTGTATAGTCAGAAACTGTTATGGGCACCTGGTTTTGAATGTATATTTCATAGAACAGAGAAGGTTCGAGTTTGTACTTATATTTCCTTGCATGCGTTGGTGGGCGTTTCATTTGTAAGGGTCCCCAGTGCAGAAGGTGTTTTGTATTTACGAGTTTTTGTGAGGGAGGGAAAGCTTGTTGGGCCGCACTGTTCCTTGGGGCTGATTAATGTTTACAACAGACAGGTAGGGGGTGGGAGCACAGTCGATGCCCAGGCCCCTTTTATTGAGATGAACGAGCTGACCCTGATGGTGGGTGACATGAATGTGCACACAGCATACACAGACCCCTTGAGAGTCATGTCTCATTTGGAATAGAGGCAAGGGGAGCTGTACATGCGTATGGCGGCGTTGCATGGCTATGGAATTTTAAATACCCTGGGGGTCTATACTAGGTTCCCTGATAATCCGACTCTCCATCGGGCTTCAGCGATAGACTATACGCTGGCGAATGCGGCATTGCTACCACAGATATCCAGGTGGAAGGATATTAATCAAAGGACTGGATCAGACCACATAGTGCTGGTCACTAATATTGACTCAGTAGAGATAGAAACGGTGCGGCCTGCACCAAACTGGGACACAATACAGTGGACTGTTGACAAGTGGAAACCTAATCCTGTCATAGAGGAGGCGTTAAAAAGGTACTATGAGGGCGCGAATAGATATGTACCGATAGGGGAGGATTCCGATCCAGTGGAAAGCTTTCAGAATAGTCTGAATAGGCTAATTCATCTGGTGAGGGAAATGACCCAAATGAAGAGACCCATAAGATGGTCGAAGATGTGGTGGACACTGGAGATCACAGAGTTGTGAGGAGTGTACACCTCAGCTGCCTGGTGGGTGAGCCATGACGGGACAGGAGTGAGAGAAAGGGATGAGTTGCATGCAGCGTATAAGAAAGCTATCAACAAGGTGAAGAGCGAATACTGGAATGAGTTCCCGGCCTCGGCGAAGAAGAACGATATGTGGACAGCCCATCAGTTCACGAAACAAAGAACCCCAAATCGCATACCAGGGGGTGATAATCCGACTCCTGAGTATGCCAAACAGTTGATTGTGCAACACTTCTTCCCACAAAATGAAGGTCCATGCGAGAGGAACACCCTATGGCGGCATACATTGTTGGAGGAGGAGATAGTTACCCCTTAGAAGATTGGAGAAGCTTTGAAGAAGTGCAGTAACAAGTCCACCCCAGGGCCTGATTAGATGGTGAACGCGCGATTGATGAAAGTGGCATCTAACAGTGGGATGTACTGCATCAACCAACCCGGTAGCTTGCCTCAAAGGTCGACGGCCGACGCGGTAATGTCACTACAACATTGGGTAAAGGAGGTGCAGTTCGCGGGCAAGAAGGTCTCGTCAATCTTCCTTGACGTGAAAGGCGCCTTTGATCATGTCAATCACTGGAAGCTAATTGAACAGCTAGAGTCGAACAAGAGAGTGCCTAGTTATCTGGTGGACTGGGTTTGTGACTTTATAGCAACAAGAAACATAGCCTTGACGTATCTGGGTAGCCTCTGGAGAGTGCATGGAGTTGAATTGGGGATTCTGCAGGGGTTGCTACTTTCTCCTCTTTTGTTCGTGATATATGTCTGGCCTTTACACAGGGACATGGACCTGGGGGAGGCTTTTACAATGTTATACGTAGACGACTTTCAAGTTACAGTAGTGTTGAATTTGTGGGAGAGGAATGCTCAAATACTGGAAGAGAAGGTGGCTGGGCTTAGTGCCATGGCGTAGCATTTGGGGTTATCTTTCAGCATCACGAAGACCGAGTTGATGCACTGGCAGAAGAGGCAAGAGAAGGGTCCTAGGGTGACCACTAGAGTGTTTGTGCAAGCACACATTGTTGAGCAGGCAGGGGTAGTCGTTAAGTGGCTAGGGTACTGGCTGGCGGACAATGGGGAGACGTCGACACACTTGTGTAAAAAGCTGACATTGGCGCAAGCGGACTTTAGGAGGCTCCAGAGATTGTCAATACCAGGCAAGAGTCTGTCGCCCTACGGGGCTCGGAGGTTGGCCAAAGGCATTTTGTTACTGACCATGTTGTATGGGGCGGAAGTGTTGGATCTATCGAAAACTATAGTAAAGAAGATGTAGACCTTCGGGAATCGGGTGCTCTGGTGGGCAACGAATATATTTTATGCAACGAACATCGCCGTGCTGTCGGCTGCGGTGTGCCTGGCCCCCACGGCGATATATTTTAACCAGGTGAGAAAGATAGTAGCGGTGCGAGTGGTGACAGCAATGCTGGAGAACAACATTGCCACAGCTATGCTACCGATGCCGTACCCATTGAAGGATGATTTCAGGTACCCAACCAATCGGAGGCTGGCTGTTGACCATAATAAAGGGGGAATGAGGCCCAAGGTATGGGGATCGAAGGCCACAACTACCGCTCAAGTACGATTACCAATTGATGAAGTTGCCACCATAGCCCGAGAGGTTATGCCAATAGGGACTATACTGAGAAAGCCATCCAGACTCACCCTAGTTGCACTGGAGGAAGCAGAGGCGCATTTCAACGCGAGGGAGAGGGTGAGAAAGATGATGCATGAGAGGTGGGAGAATTGGGAGTACCCGCCTTACTACAAATACCGGCCACCGTATAGGGAATGCTGGAACTTCATGACACTCCTGAAGTTCCAAGTGGGCAGGATACACCAGATGAGGGCAAATAAAAGCTACCTGAATGCTCAGACAGACTGGTCGAGTCAGGACCGGGACCCAGTGTGTGAGCATTGTCGGGGGGCACCCAAAGATTTACAACACGTTGTCCTCTGCCGTGCTTTGGCGGGGGCGAGGAGTGGGAAAGAAGAGGAGACCTTCAAAGCTCATGCCTGACTCAGTTTTGTGGAAGGGTGGGAAGAGGGGTATGAGTTTGATGAGGGGATTTGCCCAGTATGTGATGCAGAATAGGATAAATTTCCCAGTGAAGATGGGGGTTTTTCCTTTCACGAGAGCAGCTAATTTGGCTTCATGATGTTAATGAATGTTTTGATTTGTGAGATGATTGATTTGATAATTTTATCGTTTATTTGTTATGTATTTCGGGGTTGAAGTTTCTTTTGTTATAGAGTTTTTAGGCCATACCTTAGGGTGCTTGCCATGGATTTTCCTGTGGCTGAGCTATGAATAAACCGCGAATTTAACAAAAAAAACTCCCCTGTCATGAATGTTATTTTGAACATTTTCTAGAAGGAAACCCTTCTGGAGCCTAAGCGCCTAATGCTGGTTACATCACATAATACAGTCACTAGTGTTTGGGAGGGTGCAGTGATTATCTATAGATGTTCTCGTTCTAAGCAGGTTTAGAGGGTAGCCCTGGATACTCAACCCTCCTCTTCGATCACTTTTTCCTGGCTGTTCTACAGGGGGCCATGAACTATAGAGATTAATTTGGGGAAATATTGTTATCATCTCCAATATACAAGTACCATCCCAATCCCACTTGCCACTGCCCGGACAATGAGTAGATCTTGTATGGATGCTGTATACCACCCATCCAGGGGGACGTTTTCAAATCCGAGCATGGTAGGGAGTAGACGAGCACTGTACCCACTGTATCCTCCGGAAGATTAACCTGCTGCCACGAGCGCTGTGGTACATCACCCCACTGGGCCAAGGCCGCAGAAACACTTGCGATAAATGAATAGTGGAATATCATAAATCCTGATGATAGTAAGTATGCCAACTTAAGGTGAGTGTGGGGTGGCTGTGAGCATGGGGCGACAGGATGGGGGATGTCACGATATCTTCTACTGCCTGTTAGCCCGCATTGGCCAGCAGGCGGGCTCTGGTCGTATCCCCATAGCTGCCAGTCCGGGAGTGAGCGAAGAGAGATACAAGTGGGAGACACTCGCTTCAGTAAAAAATCTTAGCATTCGTTCACGAAACAGGCTTGATCTCAACGCCACCCGCTAAATCTGTTCTCCACCCCAGATCTGAACTTATCGGTAACAGCAGCTTCCAAATCCGGTAACAATCATAAGGCACCAAACAAACTCTAGGTCCAGTTCGGTCTTACAAGTGCCAGTAAAACTACCGAGCCACCGCGTGGGTCAAGAAACGAGTTGATTGCAAAAGCTACCATCTGGTTGGCCTCCTGTTGGGGTATTATTCCCTGCTTCTAGGAATTTTGCGGATCGGAGTTCCGCGCACAGTAGCATACTGCACATAGGCGGTAGGTGAGTGAATGAGATCTGGGCTTTGACGGTCTTGTTGGGGGAGTGGGGGTTTTTTTTAACCTCTTGCTGCTCTGATACTCGTGGAAGGAGGAGAGGAAGGAAGGGTGTGTGTGTGGGTGCATTTTTATCTCGGCAGTGTTGCCATGCTGGGGAGATATAATAACTTGCATTGGGTGGTATGGTAGTGGCACATACTCAGGGTAGGGATGGTGGATACACTAACCCCGGATTTCGGTCGTGCAGGAATGGAGGGTGAATGGGCTTCCCCCTGGGAGCGAGTATTAGTCTAGCTGTTGTGCCGCTTTACATATAAAGCTTCTATTCCCCATCCCACCATATCGCATTCTCTCACTACCCTGGTTTGCGCTCCCTCTGTTCTCTTCTCTTCCTCTTCTCCAAGCCCACTCAACTCATTGGAGGGATCTCGCAACGCATTTCAACTATGCACTTGCGACACTGGCGCCTTGGCAGCGCTCGCTTTCACAGCGCCAAGTCGGTGTCCAGCTAGCTAGCGCACCGGCACAACATTCACCCCCGCACGGGTCGGGGAGGATACCCAGGATAGCTAAATTTACATCGATGTCTTCAAGCAGATGTCGACGAGAAACCAATTGGGTCACACATCAGCCGTGCCAGTAACATGCATGCAAACTGTCTGGTCCGCTGGGACGATTGATCATTGGTTTGGGTGAAGAAGAGGTACAATATCGTGGATTCGAGTGACACTCTGGCAGCTTCGACGAGCCCGCAGTAAGGTCCATCCGTGACTCCCGGGAGTTTTATTCCCTCCCTTTCCGACATGGCATACTAAACCCAGTATCTATCATAACCTGGAGCGAAAAAGGTCGACTTTATAGGATCGAACGGCATAGTATCCATCGCATCCCTAGTTAACTAATTGCCAGTGCCAACCTGGGGCCTGAGTCGCATCTCCGCGTCAAGCTCCAGGGACAGATCGAGAGACTACACCTACGACTGGAGCGCCGGTGCTAGTGCAACTGTCTGTGTGGTGGATTCCGGCGTCGAGGTAGGCCACAAAGAATTCGAGGGCCGGGCGAAGTGGGGGTTCAATGCTATTGACAAAAACGACAAGGAGAGGTTCGGCCACGGAACACACGTTGCAGCCACAGTCGGCTGGAGGACATACGGAGTAGCGAAGATACTGCTTTGATCGTCGTCAAGGTTCTCGACAGTAGTGGGGAGGGCGAGAGTGAACTTCAAAAAAAATACTAGGCGGGTTGGATTGGGCGTTGCCGACATTAGAAAGAAGGGAGTGCAGCGTACGTCTGTCTAGAACTTGAGCCTTGGCGGCAAGGACTCCGGGGCGCTCGGTGGCCGTTAAAGCCTGTGTCACTGCGGGTATCACTTTTGTGGTAGCAGCTGAGAATGGGAGCGCGGACGCCTCAGCCGGCTCCTCGGGGTGGAGAGCCGACCCCGATCAGTGTTGGCGCATCAGACATAAACGATAACAAGTCTTCATACTCCAACTTTGGCCCTTATAGTCGACGCCTTCGCCCCCGGTGGCGACATCACATCCCACTGGATAGGCGGTGGCTCTCGCGCCCTCTCTGGCACTTCAACGGCTACTCCCCTCGTCACAGGTTTGGCATCCAACTTGATCGGTCTGGGGGCAGTGAGGGGTGCTGACAAAGTCACGTCTAGGATTAAGGAGCTTGTGCTTTAGGGGAGTATAAAGGATGTTCCTAGGAACTCTACCAGCGCAATAGTCGATAATGGTGTGGGGATGTAGACTGACTTCAGGTTAATACCCGATTGTTATGATATTTCGGGTTTCTTAAGAGATCGCTTCATGCGGGCATCTTTCATACTATACACCCTTTTTTGTGGTCCCTGTTCTTTGTATGCGGGATTTTATTTTCCATTTTGTTTTCTTTAAATTCTACATTATTTTGGAGGTGGTGGTGATGAGAGTTTGTCGAGTGAGGGATTATGAATCTGGATGTTTGGCTTCTAGATGACGTAATGTATAGATGAATTTAAATTTCTGGAAGAGGGCCGGCGGCTAATTGGATGGACTGGGTTTGTTTACATATTGGTGTTTATTATCTAGTGGTTGATAATTGATCCAATGGGAGGGTGCAACTTTGAGATCTATGGTTGACAATGGGAGACTTTTTGAAGATGGTCACTAGTGAAGAGTAGAGTATATCGAGTGTTCGAGTTAGGTCTTGCTGCGAATCACTGGTGCTCACTTGTCCGTTACGACCAAACAGTTTTGGTTCCTGCCTCAGAAGGTTAGTGCTTATTCTTTGATTTTTTTTGTTTGGGGGGCGGGAGATGGTAGTTCTATTTGCTGGCGTATGCGGCTCATTATGTTGTGGGGGGGTGTGGGGAAGGGGTTGGGAGTCCGAAGGTGAGAGGCAGTGAGGAGAAGTAAGTAGTTGGGGAGATGTGACAGCCGGAGAAGGGAGCGGAAGAGAATAAGAGGGGGAAAGAAGGAAAGCAGGAGTTTCTGATTTGTATATAATATTATAAGGTTGCCTATTCACCCGTAGGCAAAGAGGGAAGGTGAGCGGGAAGCGACAGCTCATAGGTCGAGATATGATACCATCCCTAGACACAAGAGCGTCTAGTGTGCAAAGTCCACGAACAGTTCGGAGTGTTGAAAGGTCTTGCGATATTTATCTCAGACGCTTCTTAGGTCAACCTACTAGCCTTTGAAGCTTCCGGCTAGATTACGGTGCATCATAGTATCGCGTCTCATATGAGACACATTTGCACCCCTCTGGCTTGGGGTAACCTACTTATAGCTCACCTGCATAGTTCGCAGATTCCCGCTGACTCAGAGATGCACCTACATGCCAGACATTGTTAACACTTCAAATAATACTAAGGTAGAATACCTACTCTCCTAGCTAGCGCACTAGGGCGAGTAACGATAATATGGAATACCCCCACGTCCTCCTGGAAAATCAGATTTCGTTGTCGTCGACGAGTGAGGTTTCATGAGTCCCATTTTGCTGAATTGAACACCCGGTACACTTGGTAGGGTGTGTGAATGGACACGTAGGTAGAGAGGCCATAAGAGAGAGTAGAGCATTGAGTCGCCTGATTTTGGGTGGGCTAAACTCCGTGACATCCATAACGGCAACGCTATTGCTTGGAATAATGTTACGATGTAACACTCACCGGCTTCAAATGCTCCACCCTGGAGTGCCTGCATCCGTGCCCACGCTATTAGGTACCTCCTATCCCTCCCCCAACGCTCGCTACTCGTACACCTTGCCGAATCTTTCATTGTGCCGTATTTTTCCTCCCGCCGGTGTCGTATGATAGACGACCAATTATGTGCTATAGATACCCTACTGGCGAGCGCTATTTTGAACTAAAAATTTGGTGCTAGGCTGACTATATGTCTTCCGGGGATCTAAGTTATGATCCCAAAGAGAGGGCCGCCCTCGGCACCGCTAATGGTGGCGTCCCCTCTACAGTCCCCTATCGCATTGTGTTTCACCTTCCAAAGCCTTCCCCACAAATTCTGATATCGACCACCGTCCCCCGGCTGACAAAAAAAAACCTAAACAGTTTGAATCTTGGAGTATGATGCAACGAATTCAAGCGCAGAATTTATCGTAGTGGGGGCAAGGAAAGACAAAAAGGTATCTAGAAATGGAATGTCCATATCATAGAACCCACCCTCTTTTTTTGCTTAAAGATATAATCAAATGGGAAAGGTGCTCTGGGATTCTTCTGCCCTTTCCAATATTGGCCTTGGGGTGGTTGATACTGCGATGAAAGAAAAGGGCTGTTTTCCTTATTTTTAGTTTTATTTTACCGTACTGATGCCATGGTAATTCAGGCGACGGGACAAAAATTAAAGACCGCTCCACCTTACATGCGGCAAGCGCATGGTCTGCGTCCGATTGCCAGTGGCATCGAATAGACCTCCATGATGTATGCCATGTACTGTGCTATATTCATAGCCGGGGTAGGTGAGCCGACCGGCTGGGGTTGGGGAGAAACCAATACCCAAGATAATTGTCCTGACTCTACTACAGTACGGGTACTGGTCTCGTCTTTATTCAGAAAATCCACTATGATAAGAAACCGAACTAAACCAGTTAATAAGACCCACAAGTTTCAGCTCGCACAAGCAATACAACGTTAGGTAAAGACTATTACTTCTCTAGGTGTTTTGTCTCTCACTACGGAGATTAGCTGCCTGGGGGAGATGGTGAATTGTCTGAGTAAATGCGGTATGCCATTTGGCCATTCAGTTGGAAGTGAAGTAGTGTGCTGCTACGAGTAATCCCCTGGCCCTCGAGATATTGATGACCAATGCATTCTAATACTGGTAATGCTCCGTTCTCTTTCCCGGAGGTCCTCCTTGCAAGCAGGTACCATAAACGGTAAGACACTTTAAATCGACTGCGACACGGAATGAGTGAGAGGTATGAGGTCTTGATTGTGAGGATCGGAGTGGGGAAAAACAAGTTGCACTGAAATTTGAATACTCTGGTGATCACAAATTGAAGCATTCAAGGGTGTGGAGTATCATACTTATTTGGTTCGCAAGTGGTAATGATTCCTTATTCAACTACTTCACGGTAGGGTGCTGTACCACCAGTTGGTATAATACATCGGTTTTCATGTAGGTAGAGTCCCGTAGTGCGCTCTACTGTACTCTACTGAGAGGGCAGCTTTCCGACAGCATCTGCAGGGAAGTGTAGGACGCCAGAAATAGAACCTAGCAGTTTTGAGATTTTGTTCTATACCTAATTTACATTGATACAGGGTATTAAACGATTGAGCGGTGTGCTTAGCAGCCCAAAACCTCTCTGGAGAAAGGGCGAAATAGACAGCAAAAGATCAAGTGGTCAACAGCTTCGGAGGTTATTAGGAAACTAAGAAATGCAGGGACTTAAGAGAGATAACAACCCGAACGACATAGGACCCAGTTCAGTTATTAGAGATTCCACAGTATCGTAGGAATAATACAATGGCCAAGGATGAAATGGCGGTATGGAGCATGGCTAAAATTTCAAGTAGCAGTGGTGCGCCTGAAAACATGACCTTGACGGGGTATCTATTTCGTCTTTCTCAGTCGGCTTCTAAAGAAATTCAATTGATGGATGAGGCGCATACCCCCAATTCAATACGTATATTAAAAGAATTGATCCTTCACAGGCTCTTGTCAGGCAATGGAAGGATGGCGTTTCCTAGTGAGCTGGGTTCCGGCTTAGCACTAATTTTGACCAAAATCAAGATCGGCACCCCTGCTCCGTACGGTGTTTTTATACCTGACCCTTGCATTTTTTATCTTGGGCACGAGGGCCACTGTTCGGCCATGGGCTCTTCTTACCCGCGCTCCTCCCCGCCTAGATGCTGTGTTTTTCACGAGACAGTTCGGCTTCAGGGCTTGGCTCTGCCATAGCTGGTGGCTATTGGACTATCATACCTATTGAACATGTGGTCACTAGGCGTAAAATCGTGGATCGTTGTACTCACATCCTATGCCCAACAGAGTATTATAGGATGTTGGCGTTAACCTTCCTTCCTTTATACCTGCTGCCATTGGGCATCAGATATCGGGCGTTTGGTTTAGAGGCCGTTCCTCGTCCTATGTGGGTAAGCACAGGGCGTGAGGCTCATGTATTAGTTTTTACAATAGTAGTGGCTTGTTCGGGGCGATAGTGGATCGTTCATTTGCTGAGTTTTAATCATTACTGTTGAAATGTACGATTTCCTTATCCTGTACGGTTGGTACCTGAGTCCATGTGACTTATGTATGCAACCATGTATAACTGATAGATATTTCCTTTGATGGGTGGCTGTGCACATGACTAGATTATAGGTATATATAGATGGGTTTATTTTGAATAGTATCATCATCCTCCATGCACTCTTTACATCTGCTTTTTGAAATAGTGACTGCAGAAAAATCATTGTTACTTTTTCCCCTGCCCCCCTCACAGGGGGTTTGCGGGTATACCCATCCTTCTTTCATCCTATACAGGTGGAGGCTCCTTCCATGTTACACTTGGGTCTACCCTGATACCCTCTGGCTTACCTCTTGGGCCTCTTTCCTCTCTCCTGCATTGTATAGTGTAGCTTGCCCAAGGTCAGCATACCTTTGTGCTGGTCCTAGTAGACCACTAGGATATAGCTTGCAGTAAGTGATTTTATCAGGCTTCAATTGACTTTACCCCTCTCCTTACAGTGGAATGCCTTTATGCTAATGTTATGGAAACCGCCTAGTACAGACATGCACACTATTCTGATAGCCTACTCTGGCACTTTGGACATTGTCTTCCTTTTTCCTTTCCTCTTCACATCAGGTTGGCTAGCATTCTACTGCTTTCTTGTTTAGCTGGTACCTTACTGCTCTACTTGTTTTGCTGGTACCATTCTACTGACAGTGTTTACTATCCCTCTGAACTGTGGCTAGAGCTGTCTGCCTCTTCTATACTTTGATACTTGAATTTTAGGTTGTTGTCATGGTGACCTGACCAGGGTACAATGGTATTGGGTTTTTAGTTGCTTATATGGGAACAGGGTTTGGACATGTACTATATGGTGGAAGGGGTTACTTAGCTGAGGTTCTGTATAATGGAACCTTGTAGAAACTGAGGGAAGATTGTGGCAGCACATAAGAAAAGGGTTAGGGCTCTTGGGATTTGTTAGTAGAGGTTTTCCTTTATTATATAAAGGGGTGTGCCTCTCTATAATTTAAATTCCCTATGCAACCTGATAATTTCCTGCCTATACTTGTACTTAGGAATTATATCTTTGTTTCTTCTTCGCATCATGGGAACCTGTGAACCCTAACCCTGAATCCTCAGACCTTGTCCCAGACCCCTGTGAGTCTTGATATAAACATACTTTGTTTGTATACCAGTACCCATTCCTTGTTCTGCCTACCATGGTATGCCTTAGACTATCTGCCCTTGGTCCTGCAAGGACCCTGCCTATTAGACAAGATTGCATCAAACAAGGATCCAACCCACACCACACCATGGCGTGATCAGTTGAAGTACCTGCTAAACTCTTTACTCACCTGAACCAAACTGCTAGCTTGTCCAATGAACAGCTAGGCAACCTGACCCATGACTAGAAATACAACTATCTCACCCCCCTTAGAGACATCCTCCTGTAGACAGTCAACCTACCTGTGTCTGTTAAGCCTTCCGCCAACCAACAGTTGTAACAACAACTACTGATTCTGAATGAGGAACTTCAGACTGTCTGCCACAAAGGCCAAGGTCTTGAGGCCTACTTAGATACTACCAAACAAGACTTCACACATACCAATATGAGTATTGCCTCACTCAATAATACTCTTACTAACACTTCTACAGGTTCTGCTACAGGACCGGGGAGTAGCAACAAAGCCTACAGTCAGTCGTCAGAAGTGTTCGTGATCTGAGACATGTTTAATTACGGTTGTGCCATACCTTCTGGCCACAATAGTGGGGTTGTCAATGGGTACGATCAACGGGCGCGAACAATCAACCACGATCAACAGGCGCGAACAATTAACCACGATCAACGGGTGCAAAGAATTAACTACGATCAATGGGTACAAACCATTAACCATGATTAAGCATGAGAATGGTAAAGTAAATTAAATAATAAAAATAGTCAATACCTTGTATAACCTCTCCTTGCCTCCAAAACTGCAGCCATCCTATTAGGCATTGATTTCTACAACTTCTCGAAAAACTTCTCAGGAATTGTCTCCCAAAGTAATAGTAATACATATGCAAGCCTTTTCTTAACAGCTTCCTTTACTCCTGGGGTATCTCCAATCCTTGGATACTGCTGGTGCAATCGCTTTTTAAGCTCCACCCATGCATGCTCAATAGAATTCAAATCACGGCAATATGGGGGGTGTTCTTCAACCTTATTACAGTTTCTCTTCAACCAATCCATAACACTATAAGCCTTATGAACAGGAGCATTATCTTGCTGAAAAAGAATATCTTGCATACGAAAAGAAATCATTTGATGAATAACAGGAACAAGATGCCTTCTCAAGAGCCTAATATACCTGGTCTTATTGATATTTTGAGTAATAGGAACCAAAGAATCTTTTCTCTTCTCCCAAAAGCACCCCCAAACCATAAGAGAAATTCCCTTATCCTTCTTCTTAGGATGAATACAATCAGACAGACACTTCTCTCCAGGTTCTCTGAAAACCCATTGTTGTTTTGGATCCTTGGATTTCTCCACACTACATTCATCACTCCAAATAACTCCTTCGAAATCCTCCACTGTCCAGTCTTTATGAACTGTAGCCCACTTGAGTCTCTTTGCCACATGCTCAGGCTTGAGCTTTGGTCTTGATTTAGCTAGCCACTTCTTGACATTGACTTCTCAGAGCACTCTGTCAACTATTTTACATATTAGCTAATCATGTCCCATCACTCATGGTAGCACCAGGGCTGAGATGTTCCCTGTAGAAAGAGAATCACTCAGTGCATATTTATCCCCGAAATCAGACCGGGTCATTTTCCAGTTGGACTTAGCTGTGTGGACAATTGTGCGACACTGCTGACGGCTAAGAACTGGAGTACAACTGGGGCGAGGAATGTTTTCTGGTGATTGGTGCTTACATGCTCGGACAAGGAAGCTTTTAACAGTGGTCCAGGAGCAACCAATAGTTTGAGCAACAAGAGCAATATTCCAGAGGTAGTAGAAAATGGCAATAATCATGCTTTTTTCAATGTTGGTCATCTCTCTTGGCTTGGTTTTGGGAGTTCTTTTTTTTTCTGGTACCCCGGGGTTTGCATATTCAGATCTATAAACCATGGTAAAAGGGAAAAATAAATTGACAAGCAGGTTGTATGAATTGAATTGTTGTTCACGGTAGCAATCACAGTTGTGATCACAGTCACGAGAGTCTGGCTTTTTTTACACAAGGTAGCTGACTAAGCATCACGAACACTTCTGGCGACTGGCTGTATATCTCGAGACCTGAAAGGTTCGATGGCACTGTAGCCAAATACCATCCCTTAGTAACCCCATGTCACATAAAACTCCATGGCGACCACCATCTGTTCAACAGTGAACAACACTGTTTAGTGTACAGCATCAGTTTCCAGACTGGGCCTACCTTCCTGCAAGTGCAATCTAATATCACTGCTGGGGGCATCAACTACACAGACACCAAGGGCCTGCTAGTAGAATTAGACTAGATGTTTGGAGATCCAAATAGGGGTATGACAGCAGGAGGAGGAATAAGGTATCTCGTCGCAAAGAACTGAATATTCGTGAAATACCTTGTTGACTTCCAGTGCCTAGCCACTGATACCAACTGGAATGATGCATCCAAGCAGATTGCACTTTATTGAGGCCTTAGCGCAGGATTGAAGAATGCCCTGACCACCATCGCCGACCCTGTGGAGACCCTTGCCACTTGGTAACAACCCAGGGTATATGAGCTATGGCAGCTGGAACCTACACCCATAGAGGTAAACAGGAGGAGAACTGTTAGGGACCGGCAGGCAAGGTAGTACTTGACCTATGGAGACCCGATGGGCTGGGCTCCGAGAGGAACAGAATTAGCTGGCCAGATACTTAGGTACTGGGGCACACATGCGAGTGGTGTCAGCATACTTAGGGACCTCTGAAGGGGCAGTTACTCAGAGAGGCCGGGTAACAGGAGAAAGGTCGGAAGTGTCTATCTCCGGTGACATAGTAGACAGGGTAACAGGGAAAAGTCATCTTGTCCACTGGACAAGGTTACCCTGCCATCAGGCTCAGGTTACCCTGCCATGAGGCTCGGGTTACCCTGTTCAAGGTCCTGGGTTACCCTATCTTCCAATACGAAGTCCCTCAGGGAGTTCGCAAAAAAGTGACCGGAATGTTTGTCGCGTGAAGCCATGCATAATACTGGAATCTGGGGTTCCAGAGGATGCTATTGGGTGAGCTACGCAGCTTCGAAGAAGCTGTAGATTGGAGACATTATTCCTATCATACCCCTCCGACCCCGCCTTGAGGCCCAGATGTCATGCGCAAACAGTTGTGTAGTTGTGCACAGTCTAGCAAAGAGGAATCTTTGCAGGCCTGCCTACAACACCGTATAGGTTGCTGCTGTCCGGTCGACGGTAAGTTGTTCACAGGATATACAAGGAGGCATAGGGTGGAAGGGGGAGTACCTCCTCCAAGTTGTTCGGAGTAAAACGGACCAAAGCTGACGTAGTTAACAGGTATTAACCGCGGGGGTCCCAAAGGTAGTCCCAGGTGGTGCTGGGGTGACTGGGAGGGCTTTACACCTACCAAGACCAAAAGTGTCCCCAATGCCATAGGCTCTGAAAGGGAAGTGCAGAGACACTAAAAGCATGATTTCTACCCCAGGCAAGGGAGATCCGAGGTAGTGGTCATGGGTAGGGCCCATTGGATCACTCACGGACTACCGTATCCTGCGGAAGAAACTAGAAGCCTGCAACTCGTAAATAGTAGATAGACAAACCGCACATGGTAGCTTCCCGAGCCAAGTAGAAATCAATACATATGCGAAGGGTCTTATAGATAGTCCAGTTCATCAGGTGTCTTGACCGTTAGCCACTGGCAAGACACCGGTGTGGTGAAGTTTTCACTCGGGCGGGGAAAATGGCAATGCGCCACAGAAATGATACCCGCAGAAGGTAAACACCGACTAGAGTGTGTCGACACATGCTTGCCCAAAGGGGGTGTCAGGAGACATGTTGGACCACCCTTAGCGGAGAAGGGTGTACTCGAATAGTTAGAGTAAGCTGATGGTGGAGTTTCTGGCATAAGATAAAACTACCTAGAAGTCTATACGAGAACTCTCTTACTCCAACAATCAAACCTCTCAAGACCTTAATTGAGTGAAGCATCAGGCTTAACGATATTAAGTTTTACCGTTTACTTTACTCTTACATTGTGTAACCATTTGGTGATAAGTTTGAAGTTGTTCGGTACGGTCGTACCCTTGGGATCCATCTTCCTAGAGGAGCCCCCGTAACACTATATCGTTAAGCGAGCTTCTCGCTCAACCCCTCTCCTGATTAATTGTTTCCAATTTTCAGCACTGACCTTGCCTGAATACTGGTAACCTTGTCTAGAACAAGTAGCCCAGGGTGGAAAGCGCAACGGGTAGTACCGAACTTTGAACCAGAATGGAATCCATCTTGGATTCAGACCTTGACCTTGATGAGAACACTGCTCTCATGTTTTGTGTAACGGTTTTTGAGGATGTTGGCGGTATTTACTGAGACGGCCACCATCTGGTCTTCAAGGCCGCTCCTATTCAGTTACCTATTGAATGTCTTGGTCTTCTAATTACAGACCCTCGTGCCGTGACGCTCTCATTTCTCCAGGACTATACCCTTGTCCACCACATGACCCCTCCGCCGCTGGAAGAGGTTCCCTTTAGTGAGTTCTCTCGCCACTTCAGCGAACCTTACATTATCTGGGAGGTATCTAAGTCGATTGAGGAAGAGAAGCGGGAACTGAGGAACTGGAACATCCAGCAGCAGCAGGTGTTCCGAACACAGATCACTACAGCAGCAATGGAATGGATGAAAGTGCAGCAGGAGGCATACCTGCGGATGATAAGAGATTAGCATGCATTGAAGACTCGGATGGCAGCATTGCAAAAGGCTTTGGAGGAAGGGTATAGTATTGATGCTGAGAATGAGGTACTGATGCTAGCTGCCATGCCCCCACTCCCGCTTGTCCATACCAAGCCAAAGAACTTCGCCAGGGAATTGGCCATGAGAGCCAGAGACGACCAATAGAGGGTGTACCTGAGCCCAATCGGTATATGGATGTTGGAAAGCCTGAAAGGTGACGGCTACAGCCATACCTCCTCCTTGCCAAGAGCATCTACAGGCTCCCTGTTGGTCCCCCCCTCAATCGCCCGCAGTTATTTGGGTAGCCCTACAGTCAGGCCAACGGATGGACGCTGGGTCAGAAAAAGGTCATCCAAGCCTAAGGGCATTACTGCCTCGGATACGCCTGACCCTACTCCTTGACCAACCCCAGCTCCCATTATTCTACCCGCCATACTGTCAGTTGCAACTCCTATGCCGCCCATTGCTGCCCCAAGACCTATGCCTCTGCCAGTTTCACTGCCCACTCCTGATATCTTTTCTGCTACAGCCTTCCCACCAGCAGTATCGGCTACCCCAGGGCTCTGGCCACTGCGCACGGCGTCACCTGGATTCTTTGCACAGGTAAGATGCCAGGAAGAGTGAACATCCATGGCCTCATGATGGGGGACTCCAATCCCGGGACCCCGGACACCTGCTCACTCCATTCCTTGGGGACCGGTCATTCCCTTGGCGGCCTGGAAACCAGTTCTTCCCTCCAGTCTCCCCACCATCACAAGTGGCGATTCAGACAGCCAAGATGAGTTCTGTCTGTTGGGTTGTAAGTCGGAAGAAACCCGAATAGGGTGGATTCATTACCACTCCTATGGGTGTAGGAAGGGACTATGGACCCCGGTGAGGCATAGAAGAAGGCAAAAGGAAGGAGATGGATGACCGACATGTGGGTATTGTGGGTCATGGAGGCACGCTGGCCCCCCAATGCAACCCCTGAATTGTCCAGAGTTGGAGTCATTTCTGCGGACAACACAGGCGGTGCCTAACCCAACTCCTGAGAGTGGGTGATGCCCTGTTCCACCACTGGTATCAGGGCCATCAGGGGCTAATCCCATGGAGGATGGCAATCAGGATGGCCAGGAGGAATGGTTTGATGGGTATGATAGACCCCGGAAATCACAAGGCAGGAACACAGGAGTTAGTGGGGATGGGAATGCACCAGCCGGAGGTGGTACGGCTGGGGTAGGTGGAGATCCAGGGGACTCTGACCATGATAGCTCCGATAATGATGACGATGGAGATTCTGCCATTGACTTGACCCCCTTCCTCGGTGCTCGCAAGGACGACTGGAGTAACGAGAAGAAATAAAGGTGGGATCGCCAGGCCAAGAGGCTAGGGAAAGCCCGGAGGGGTACTGGTTCGGCTACTAGGCCTATACCAGAAAACCGACAGAAGAAGCCGGGGAAGCTGAGTGGTATCCCTCCATTCAAGGGGAAAGTTACGGAACCTGCGAGCTTCTTGACCTTGGTAGAGATCAAATTTGAACACTTTGCAGATTGCAAGTTAACCGATATGGATAAGGTAAACTTGGTAATCCACCTTCTTGAAGACTCAGCTCGGGCATGGTATCTGGGGTTTCATGGGCACATTAATAAGAAAGCCGCCAAGTGTACTGGTATTCCTGTAAAGGACAGGAACCTGTTATGGACATGGAAAGGGTTCTGAGAATAGCGGAAAAGAAGTTTCGGGGAGGACCACTCCGAGCGAGATCGATCGCTTCTCGAGAGGCGAGACCATGTAATAAAGCCACATCACGTCGATGAGTACCTGGATAAGATAATTGATTATATGTATAAGCTGATCCATACAGATCCGGTGCAGGTATGAGACAAGGTTCGATCAGGCATCACAGAAGAGGTTCGGAATGCGTAAGCGCTTAAGGATCCACATCCAACTGACCTAAACGAGTACCTTGATCTTCTGCGGAAGGTTGGGCACACACTGGAGGACAACAACCAGTTCAGTAACCACGTCATTCACCCAGCCCCCCGGTCTCAGCCTGCAGATAAGAAGAAGGATAGATCCACGACATCTGGCAGGTTCAAGAAGAAGGAAAAAGGTACGTGCAAACAAAACCAGAGGTCTGCCAAACCTACTAATTCCAATACAGGGAAAACAGGCAAAGCCAGCGACTTCTGGGTATGCAATAGCGCATAAGGAAATCCCGTCGACTTTGACTGAACACCGGAGGAAGCACAACCAGTGCACCAAGCACGGGAAACTGGGTCACTTTTGGAGAAAGTGTACCACGACAGCCCCAGTCGTTAGTTCATCCAAACAGGGTTGTGGGTTGAAACGGTCAGCCCCAGTAAGCAAGCCCACGGGACCGGACAAGAGACTCAAGCGCATTGAAGCGCCACCTCCAGCTTCCTCGTCAAAGACACTTGATGTCCATCAGGCATTACCTCAGATCATGGAGGTGGATACTAACGGCTCGGAATAGGTAAGAACCTATTCTGCTTAAGGTGTAACTTTATTAACCTGTAGCCATAGACCCCTGAGGGATAGATGGACAAGAGCCACAGAGGTGGCTTCGGGGATGGGTAAGTACCTCTCTACTACATAAACGACCCTCATACTGACTACACCCAGGTGGTGTGGGCAGGTAGATATTGCGGGCCGTGCGCGGTTGACTGGGCTATCTCTCCTTTGTTGGGTTTTAGGTTATTTCCTTTATTCTAGTTATACATATTTCATTCGGGATTTCCTTAGCTGGATGGGCAAGTTATAGGACATTATTTCGGTTGAGGCTAGGTGAGGTCCTGCTAGAGGAGATGCTCGACATTGGGGAAGCAAGGCTGCTTCGCTTGGAACTGGTCCAACAGCGAACTTCTACCCACCTCAGGGAATATTGTTATGTTTAGTAGTAGCGGAATTGGGTCAGGCTAAACTTGATCAAATAAACAGTACTATTTTCAAGTGTACCTGAGGAGGGTTTAGTACCCAAAATCAGGCTAGCATGATAGTAAACACACTAGCTATTGATAAAGATGAATCCCCATCCCTTAACGTTTACCGACCTGTTGTGGCCGCTCCTGTGTCGAAAGGCAAGAGACTAAAGGATTCATAAAGGCAATATGACTAAGTCCCCAAGGCAAGCGAAGAGGCAGAAGGGTAATACTTTCGCTCGTCATACTAAGTCTATTCACCTGCGGGTAAAGTTAGACTGGAAGATAGGAGCTAGACAGGTGAGCGTGGAAGCACTCCTGCTACTCGATAGTGGAGCTACTGGGCTGGTGCTTAGTAGCCAATAGGTCTAGCAGACTCAGGCACCTTGTGTACAATGAAAGGTACAGGTGCCGATAAGGGACAAGAGCGGTAATCACATTCCGTGGTACGGTTTGTACTATGCCAAATCATTGGGGATGAAAATAGGCGACCACCATAATGAGATGCTCTTTGAAGTCGCGGATATGCCCGACACTAAGGTGGATAGGTACCTACCTATCTCTTGGTTGAAGGACCATAACCCCAACATGGATTGGAAGACTGGATCACTAACCTGGTGCCCAGATTTCTGCAATGCTAGTTGCCTAGCAGAGCAGGGGCAGTTAGTGTTCATGACCGATAAAGAGTTACTAGCCAAGGATCCTAGTAATGTGTACCTGTTGGGAATTGTTCAATTCTGCAATGAGGAAGATGCCGACATTACGGATAAGCTACTCCACGAGTATAAGGACTATGGGGATATATTCAGTCAACAACGGATTGAGGCGCTGCCAGGGCACTCGAAGTATGACCACACAATGGAGTTGCAACCGGGGACTCATCCTTCATTTGGGCCTATTTATCTGTTATCGGAAAAGGAGCTTAAGGCACTGTGGGAATATCTCAATGTAATGCTATGAAGGTGAAAGCTACGGTAATCCAGTTCCTCAGCAGCAGCCCCTATCCTCTTCATGCCAAAACCAGATGGTACACTAAGATTGGTGATAGACTACCAAGGGCTGTACAAAATCACAGTTAAGAGTAAGTACCCTCTACCGTTGAGGAACGACCTACGAGGTAGGTTAGGAAAAGCCGCTGTGTTCACTAAGTTGGACTTAAAGAATGGCTACTACCTTCTGAGGATGGCAGAAGGCGAGGGATGGAAGACAGCCTTCCTGTGTAGATATGGACTATATGAATACATGGTCATACCGCTTGGGTTATGCAACACCCCAGCAACTTTACAGAGCATGATAAATGAGGTCTTCCACGACCTCATGGATGAAGGAGTCATTGCATACATGGATGACATCCTGATCTACTCCAAAACTACGGAAGAGCATGTCGCAATAGTGAAACGTGTGATGGAGAAATTGCGGAAAGCTAGACTATGTGTAAGCATGAAGAAGTCCAGTTTCCACCAACAGGAGGTTGAATTCCGCGGATACAAGATCTCCGACATAGGGATCTCTATGTTGTCAGAGAAGGTGCAAACAATCAGGTATTGGGCACCTCCGACTTGCGTCACCGATGTTCAAAGCTTTATGGGCTTTGCCAACTTCTATCGTCGGTTCATAGAAGGTTTCAGCAAGATAGCGAAACCTCTGACAGACTTGACAAAGCTGGATGTCCAATGGGAATGGACACCTGTGTGTGAGCAGGCCTTCAACCATTTGAAGGAGGCGTTTACATCCAAACCTATCCTAGCACATTTTGACACTGAACAGCCAACCTGGCTGGAAACCGACGCCAGTGACTTTGCATTAGGAGCCATTCTCTCCCAATTCTGGGAGGTTGAGAGATGGCATCCAGTGGCCTACCATAGTCCGAACTTTCACCCAGTGGAGATTAATTATGATGTCCATGACAAGGAAATGACTGCCATCATGGCGGCCTTCAAGGAATGGGATCATCTGCTATGCTCGGTAATGGACCAATTGGTGATCTATACAGATCATAAGAATTTGGAGTACTTTAATAGTACCAAGGTCCTCAACCGAAGGCAATACCGCTGGGCTGAGTTCCTGCAACCATTTAACTTCAAGGTAGTTTACCGAGAAGGATGGTTGAATGGGAAGGCAGATGCTTTGTCGCGGCGTAGGAACTACCGCCTAGAAGGGGGGAGTGATTTTCCGCCACCGTCATTTTTTCGCCCTGGACAGTGGGTTGGGAGCCAGGAATGGGACATCTTGCGACCACAAGTGTTGCAGGTGCGCCAAGGATTTTGGCTACAGTCTTCCTTTTGAGATCAGCTATGGGTAGCGATAAAGGAAGACTAGGAATACTTAAGAGTCCTGAAGGCAACGGCTGCTGGTAACAAAGAGGTTGACCGACAGTTCACGACAGAAAAGGGCTTACTCCTGGACAAGGACAGGTGGTATGTTTCCAAGGGTCAGAATCTGAAGCAGACAATCGCGGAGGCTGAACATGACTCCCGAATCACGAGACATTTCAGCACTTGCAAGACCATTGGCAGGGTTAGGGCTAACTTCTATTGGCCTAAGATGGACGAGCACATTACCGACTACGTGCGGACATGTGATGCGTGCCAAAGGAATAAGTCCATCAGGAACCAGAAGTTTCGTCTGCTACAACCTATTAATGTTCCTATGCGACCGAGGACAGCGGTTTCAATGGACTTCATTGTAGCGCTGCCAGAGTCCGAAGTGTATACCAAGATCTGAGTCATAGTGGACAGATTCCCAAAAATGGCACATTTCATACCCCTGACCACTGAGGTACCAATCAAGGACCTTGCCTTGATATTCCTGAAGGAAGTACAGCGCATTCATGGACTCCCAGAGTCAAACATCTCTGACCGAGATAGCCGATTCACATCCAAGTTCTGGATGAGTCTGATGCACTTGTTGCAAGTGAAATGAAATGGTTCGACTACATTCCACCCTGAGACTGATGGGTAAACCGAAAGGGTTAATCAGGCACTGGAACAGTACTTGCGTAGTTACCATTCCTACCAACAGGATGATTGGGTTTCGCTACTACCCCTTGCGGTGTATGCGTACAACACCTCCACAGCAGAATCTATCAGGTTGTCAATGTTTGCCATCAATTATGGGTCAACCCACGGACAAACTAGTCCAGTGTTGTGTCTGATAATGCAGGAATAGACCCTAGGCATGAGCTATTGGTTAAGGAATAAGAGGGAACCAGGCAAGAGATTCGAGAAACGATTCACCGGGCACAGGAAAGGCAACGGAAACGCCAAGGCCGGAACAGGTTGCCATCACCGCACTATGTTACCTTGGAGGATGTGGTGGCTAGGCGGGCAAAGAAAGCAGACCGTGTGATGTTAAACTGAAGGAACATCCGCACAAAGCATCTGATGGAGAAGCTAGACCACCGCATGTTTGGCCCTTTTGTGGTCAAACATTGGGTGGGTACTGGAGCATATGAACTCCAGCTACCCGCCAGATGGAGTGTCCACCCAGTTTGCAATGTCACATTACTTGAACCATATCGCGAGGATCCAGGATTGGGGAGGATCAGGGAGGTCCCGACCCCGGAACTTGTGGACAATGAGCCAAGTTACGTTATCGAAGCAGTTGTGGATAGTCAATGGTACGGAGGAGCAAAGGCGAAGTTTCCGTCGCTCTTTGTCCAGTACCCGGGTTCATAGGAAGGCTATGGAGCTGAGGAGAATTCATGGGAGCCCTATGAGATGCTAGAAGGGACAGGCTTACAGGCCATTCCAGATTTCCACCAAAGATATCGATCCAAGCCCAGGGGCCATAGGGTCTTGGGAGAATTGAGTGGCAGAAATAAGAGACCACGATAATGGTCCGGGACGGACCCTAGAGAAGAGGGGAGTGTTGTAACGACCCAGCATATATGAGCTATGGCAGCCAGAACCTACACCCATACAGGTAACGAGGAGGCGAACTGGGAGGGACCGGGAGACAAGGTAGTACTTGACCTATGGAGACCCGATGGCCCAGGCTCCGAGATGAACAGAATTAGCTGGCCGGATACTTAGGTACCTGAGCACACCCAGGAGTGGTGTCACTGTACTTAGGGACCTCTGAAGGGGTGGTTTAGTCAGTTAGGCCGGGTAACTGGGGAAAGGCCAGAAGTGTTTATCTCCAGTAGCAGAGTAGACAGGGTAACAGAAAAAAGTCATCTTGTCCACCGGAAAAGGTTACCCTGCCATCAGGCTCAGGTTACCCTGCCATGAGGCTCCGGTTACCCTGCCCAAGGTCCTGAGTTACTCTACCTTTCAATATGAAGTCCCTCCTGGAGTTCGGAAAAAATGACTGGAATGTTTGTCATGCGAAGCCATACATAATACTGGAATCTGGGATTCCCGAGGATGCTATGGGGTGAGCTACGCAGCTCCGAAGAAGCTGGAAATTAGAGACATTATTCTCATCATACCGCTCTGGCCCCACCTTAAGGCCCGGATGTCATGGGCAAATGGTTGTGTAGTTGTGCCCAGTCTAGTAAAGAGGAATCTTTGTAGGCCTGCCTACAATACCCTATAGGTTGCTGCCGTCCGGTTGACTGCAAGCTGTTCGCGGGATATACAAGGGGGCATAGGATGGAAGAAGGAGTACCTTCTCCAAGTTGCTCAGAGTAAAACGGACCAAAATCAACAGAGTTAACGGTTGTTAACTGTGAGGGTCCCGACGGTCGTCCCGGGTGGTGCCGGGGTGACTGGGAGAGTTTTACACCTACCAAGCCCGAAAGTGTCCCCAATGCCATAGGCTCAGAAAGGGAAGTGCAGAGACACTAAAAGCATGATTCCTACCCCAGGCAAGGTAGATCTGAGGTAGTGGTCATGTGTTGGGCCCATTGGATCACTTGCGGACCACCGTATCTGGTGGAAGACACTGGAAGCCTGCGACCCGTAAATAGTAGACAGATAAACCGCTCACAGTAGCCTCCGGAGCCAAGTAGAAATCAACGCATATGGGAACGGTATTATAGATAGTCTAGTTCATCAGGTGTCTTGACCGTTAGCCACTCACAAGACACCGTTGTGAAGATGTTTCCACTCCGGTAGGTAAAATAGGAATGCGCCGCAGAAACAATACCCGCATAAGGTGAACACCGACTAGCGTGTCTTGACACATGCATGCCCGAAGGGGGTGCCAGGAGACGTGTTGGACCACCCTTATTGGAGAAGGGTGTGCTCGCGTAGTTGGAGTAAGATGATAGAGGAGTTTCTGGCATAAGATAAAACTACCTAGAAGTCTACGCGAGAACTCTCCTACTCCAACAATCAATCCTCTTGAGACCTTAATTGAGTCAAGTATCAGGCTTAACGATTTTAAGTTTTACTGTTTACTTTACTCTTACATTGTGTGACCATTTGGTGATAAGTTTGAAGTTGTTCGATACTGTTACACCCTTGGAATCCATCTTTCTAAGAGAGTCCCAGTTACACACTTATACTAACCTGTTAAAGAAGTTACACAACAACATCAGGGCCCGCTTGGCTGACAAGAAAGGTTCCACCTCTGCCATGCGGCTCACTATGACAGCCACTCAAACTCAAGCAACCACTTCAGCTCCTACCACTATCACTACTACTGGTACTGTCTTGGGCCCTGTGGATCTCTTCTCAAAATAGCGAATGTTGACTGATACCCAGTGGTACAACAGAATAAGAAGAGGCCTATAACACTATTGTGGAAGGTATGGGCATATAGCACAACAGTGCCTGAATAAGAGACTCTGTTGCATGCACAGTACTAGCACAACCCCTTTTTACCCCCCAGTAATCCCAGCGGGCACTTGTCCTAAGTCTGAGCAGTTGGAAAACTAGTTGTCCCATGTGCGGAATATGGTACTGGCATAGGACATGTTATGTCTTTTCCTTGTTTATCTATATCCAGTTTGTCTTTAGATCAAATATGCAATAGAATTGCAGATAACAACTTGGTAAACGCCTTTGACATCATAGCCAATCAAGACACAATCCATTTGCATACCCTTATTGACTTCAGAGCAACAAGATATACATTCATGGATAAAGACCTTGCTTACTGCCAGCACTACCCCCTGTTCGAATTAAAAGAACATATCCACCTAGTGGTAATCGATAGAAGGCTAATTAGCTCTAGTGCTATCAGATATTTGATGCAGATAGAACTATAGATCAAAGACTACCTAGAGGCACTACTGGCATTCATCATCAAACTGGGTAGATATCCACTGACTTTTAGTATTTCCTGGTTAAAACGGTATCATATAACCATCCAGTTTGCTAGTAGCATTATTAACTTTAAATTTGACTACTGCCTGGAAAACTACACCTCCAACATAACCAGTATTCAGGGAATGGAGGAGGACAACAAATATTTTCTCAAAGTATACACCATTCAGTGGGTCCTTAGTTACAAGGTATTCAACAAACAAGTAGAGTTTGTTACAGGACCTCTGAGGTCCTGAAAAATACCTGCCCCTGGCCCTATTCCCTGCTCCGGGCTACTCAATAGTCTAGGGCGGAGCATTTTCATAAGCTTTCTCCACCCCATTACCTGCGAGAGGCCCCTCTCCACCCATGGCCTAAATGGGCCCTGATTTAATGAGAGTGGCAAGAAACTGGGCCCTGTTCAGGGAAAGACTGGGGTCAGGCCCTAGATGGCGACATGGTGGAGAGGTTGTACAAAATATACCCCCTGAGCCTGTGTAATGGCAGGGCCACCATGTGTAAAACCCGCCCTGCCCTATCCCGTAACAAACACTGTGAATAAGAGGTTAAAGACATTGTCTTTCTAGAATATCATGACTTCATACCCCTGTTTCTGGAGAAAGAACAGAACCAATTACCTTTACACTGACTCAGTGACCACTCCATCCTTCTGTAACCTCGCTTTAAGCCTTATTTTGAGCCTCTGTACAATCTGTCACTGTCGGAACTAGAGGCAGTGAGGGGCTGGCTTGACAAAAACCTAGAAAAAGACTTCATGTGGCCCTCCACCTCTCTGGTGGCCTCCCCTATCCTGTTTATAAAGAAAAAGGATGGATCACTAAGGTTGTGCATAGACTGTTGAGCACTCAATACAGGCCATCACAGGGGCATCCTAAGGAAGATGGATCCCAATGTTGCGACTGCACCCAACTGCTTCAAACTTATTACCACAAGTTCACACAAATGTAAGAGTAAAGTAAGTGGTAAAACTTAATATCATTATGCCTGATGCTGCACTCAATTCACGTCTCGAGAGGATTGATTGTTGGAGTAGCAGAGTTCTTGCATAGATTTTCAAGTAGTTTTATCTTATGCTAGAAACTCCCCCATCAGTTTGCTCCAACTATTTGAGTGCACTCTTCTCTGCAAAAGGTGGTCTAACACATCTCTTTATATACCTTTCAGGCATGCACGTGTCGACACACTCTAGTTAGTATTCACCTTATGCAGTTATCATTACTGTGACACATCCCCATTTTGCCTGCCCAAGTGAAACCTTCTTCGTATTAGTGACTTGCTAGTGGCTAGGAGTCAAGACACCTGATGAACTATATGCTCTATGATACCCTTCCCATGTGCATCCACCTCTCCATGATCCCACAAGCTACTGTGAGTGGTTTATCTATCTACTATTCATGACTCATGGACTTCTAGTGTCTTCCGCAGGATATAGTAGTCATGTAGTGCTCTAATGGATGCTACCCATAACTACTATCTCGTATCTACCTTACCTTCAGTAGGAATCATACTTTTAGTACCTATACACTTCTCCTACAGACCCAATGGCATTGGGAACATGTTTGGGTTTAATAGGTATGAAATTCTCCTTGTCACCCTAGCACTACCTGGGACTACCTTCAGGACCCCAATAGTTAACTCCCATTAATTCCATCAGTTTTGGTCTGTTTTATTCTGAACAACTTGGAGTAGGTACTTCACCTTCTACTCTATGCCCTCTTATATATCCTGCGAATAGCCTATAGTCGGACGGACGGCTACGATGCATACGGCGTTGCAAGCAAGTCTACAAAGATTTCCTCTTGCTAGACTGCAAACAACTACACAACCATTTGCCCATGACATCCAGGTCTCAAGGCGGGGGCGGAGGAGTATGGTAGGAATAATGTCTCCAATTTATAGCTTCTTTGAAGGTGCATAGCTCGTCCAATAGCGTCTCCCAGAATCCCAGATTCTAGTATTATGCTTGGCTTTGCATGGTAAACATTTCCATCATTTCTTGTGCACTTCCCGAGGGACTTTGTATTGTCAGGCAGAGTAACTCTAGTTTCTCTCTAGGGTAATCTGAGTCCCAAGGCAGGGTAACTGTGATTCCTGCGTAGAGTAACCTACTCTGGAGATTAGGGTAACTTCACTCTGTTATCCTGTGTATTCTTACAGCCGAGATAGACTATTCTCCCCTTTGCCCCATTACTCAGTCCAGTAGGGTAACTTGTACTCAGTGAATCCTTGAATATGCTAACACCTCCCAATCCTGTATGCTCAAGTACCTAAGTGCCTTGTGTGCTTTTACTGTTCATAACAGAACCTGGGGCATTGTGCTTCTGTGGATCAAGCTCTTACTTGTACTCCTGTTCCTACCATTCTGCCTCAGGGCAGCCTGCATGGGTGTAGATTCAGTCTACCATAGATCATATATGCTGGGTCATTATACAGGCACCATCAAGGATAGTGGCTCATTACTACTCTTGACAGAAACCTTTATGTAGATCTCCAGCGCAAAAAGTTCATCATGTTAGATATCTATCGAGTCTACAACCTTGTATGTAGAAAGAAGGAAGAAGAATGGAAAACAGCTTTCTGGACCCATTACAGCCTGTACGAATGCAAGGTGATACCATTTGGTCTCACTAATATACCTACTATCTTCCAAGCATATATCAATAAAGTGCTACACCTCGGCTTAGACCGTTTCTGTCCAGCATACCTGAATGATATCCTAATGTATAGCAAGACCAAAGTAGAGTACATAGAACAAGTTCCCTGGGTCCAGAATGCCTTGGCTAATGCTGAACTGGAAGTCAAGTCCCAGAAGTGTGTATTCCATGTGGATCAAGTAGACTACCAGCAGTTCAATGTCACTACCAAAGGGATTCTTATGGACAATACCAAGGTGGAAACCATCATTGCCTGACCTATATTGGAATACATATACAATGTTTGTATATTCTTAGAGTTCAGTAACTTCTGTAGATGTTTTCTCCCTGCCTATTTCCACCTTACCAGACCTCTGACTCTGCTCACCAAGAAGGATTAGCCTTGAATCTGAACCCCTGAATGCCAGCAGGGCTTTTGGAAGCTCAAGACTACCTTCACTACTGCGCCTCTCCTGACTCATTTTGACTTATTTATGGAAGTGATCATTGAAAGAGACACTTCTAACAGTATCCATGGGTCTTATATCCACACATCACGATGCAGGAGGACTCCACCCCATAGCTTTCTACTCATAAGAGCTACTCTGCTAAACGCAATGGTGAGATCTATAACAAGAAGCTGATGTCCGTAGTATGTACCTTTGAGGAATAGAGATATTGCGTTATTGGCCGAAAAGTCACAATTCTGACCAACCACTCCTGTCTGAATCATTGCACTCCCAAACATCCCATGAACGGCTGACAAGCCTGGTAGTAGGAATTCCAAAGCTAGTTTGATTGGAGTAGTATTGGGTGTCGGCCCGGTAAGCCCAATTGAAGGGTGGACGGATTGACATGGATGAAAGTGTAATGGTGGTACTTCAAGGGAGATGGACCCAAAGGTTACAGCTGTATCCAACAACTTCAAACTTATCACCAAAGGTTTATGCACCATTGTAAAAGTAAGGTAAATGGTAAAACTTAATATCGCTAAGCCAAATGCTTTACTCAATTGAGGTTGGGAGAGGATGTTAGTTGTGTTGGAGTAGGAGAGTTCTTGCATGGATTTAAGTAGTCAGAATTTATGCTAGAAACTCTCCTATCAGTTTACTCCAACCCTTCAAGTACAATCTTCTCCACTAAGAGGTGTGTGGTACTTCCTCCACATCCATATAGGTATACATGTCTCGAGACACTCTATTCTGTGACCTCCTTATACAGTTCAGTTTCTGCAGCGCACCTCAGTTATGGCTGCAGGAGTGAAAGCTTCCTTATATCGGTATCTTGCCAGTGGCTAATGGTCAAAATACCTGAAAGGGCCTACAAATATATGAACAACTTTCCATATGCAGTTTATCTATACAAGTCCTTGTTGGCCCCTCTGGTCTATGCATTCTACCTACTTCTATTGCCCAAGGGCCCACAGAGACTCCAGCAGTGCAGTGTCCAGTGTGGTAATCCAATAGGTCCTACCTATGACTAGTACACTCAAAAGCACCTCAGTCATGATGAAAATCATGCTTTCAATATCCTCAAACCTCTGTCACACTAGTTATAGCATGGGCACATGTTTAGTGGTGATAGGTATAAAACTCTGCTGGTCATCCCTAGTACCACCTGGGCCTAAACTATGGACCCCAACGGTCAGCCCCTGCTATCTCTGTCAGTTTTGGTCTATTTTACTCCCAACACCTTGGGGAAGGTACTTCACCTTCTTGCCTATACCCCCTCATATATCCTGCAAACAGCTTGTAGTTGGGCAGACAGCCAAAGTGTATACAGTATTATAAGTATACCCTTAAAGGTCCTCTTTTGCCGGATTGCCCTCAATGACATAACTATATGCCCAGGATATCTGTGGAACTCAAGGCAGGTCCAGAGGAGTATAGCAGGAATTGTAACATGTTCGGGCCAGGCCCTAGTCACATAGCGGTACAATAGGAGCAGATGGCTTCTTGATCAACAAGAAGCGAGTGCTGCTAACTAAAGGAGGCTTCGAACGGGATGTAATAGGAGATCAAAGGAGTAACCGTTCAACCAAGTATATTTAGAATACTGTCTGTCGAAGTCAGCTGTTTCCACTGCAGGAATCAGCAGTCTTTAAATACAGCATATCGCTTATTTCCAGTATGAGCGATATTCCAAACGTTGTGTGTATCAACTGATAGCACACGAAACAATACAAGTATCAAAGGATAGTATAAAACTAAACATAAAATAATGTGTGCATCAACCGATAGCACACGAAATAATACAAGTATCAAACCTTACTGTGAAACCAAATATAAAATAATCTGTGTATCGACCGATAGCATACAAAACAATACAAGTATCAACCAATACTGTGAAACCAAACATAAATCAACCTAGTACCTGTACCGATTACACTCCTAAAATAAAATAACAATTTCATCAAATAAAATAACCCAATGAAATCCTGATAGTCAGTAAACCCGCTATTCTCCTGAAAGTCCCCATAGGACCCATCCTTATCGTTATTGCTATCTTGCAACAATCTCATGTCGTCCTCCAACATCCCTTCTGCCCCCTCCAACCATCTCTCCAAGCACTCCTGGTAGGGTGCTTCGCGCACAAAGCAACCTACCTCTTTGTTGTGCAGTAGGTCAATGTAGTTGCGGACTGTCCGGTCTTGCCAGTCCTCTGTTTCGATATCGATTCGCCCGCAATCGTCACAGTAGTCGCTATAGAACATTTACCCATACGCCTCAAGTGAAATGGTTCCCCTGTATAGTAGTTCATCCACAATAATGTGTTGTCCCTTGATGCTTATTTCTTCCCAGGTCGACATTTCTCGGTTAGGGCAAGGTTTGTAGGAGGGTAAAGGTTTGCATGAGAGTAAAGATTTTCTTCGGTTTGGGAGGTCATGTAGTTTGGTTTTTTTTCTTCGGAGGAGCATGAGGGATGGAGGGTGGTATTTATGTCTCAGTGTTAGCCTCGCTTAGGTATCGGCCTCGCTTAGGCGTTCAGGGGAAGGTGGGTGGCACTTAATCTCGGTTTCTTCCATCTCCATGCACACCTTACCTTTTTCTGTACTCAGGTAATATCCGCTTCCAAAGTGGAATATGTCAGTCACTGTTTCGCCCTACATCCTTCCTGTTGACTCGGCTGTTATTTCTAGGCATTGGTTGCAGATATGTATAAATGATAGGTGTGTAAGGTATCGTCTAGGGATAATATCACGATTTACTAACAGTCCCATTACCTAATAGCGTAGTCTCCACGGTACTTGCTCATAGTTTGACATCGTAAGGCTGTTAGATGGTGTGTTTCTTTTCCTTGTTATTCCCAGTACTCAGCCTCAGCCAGCCGAGCTAGGTATGCTGCTTCATCTTCCACAACCCCATTTTCATCTTCGCTGCTTTTGAAATCGCTCTCAAAATCGGCTGACCAAAATCCATCTTGTATCTTTTCATCTGTATCTGGTGGGAGGTGTTGTATTTCCGGCAGTGTTGAGCTCCATGCCACGGTTACATGGTTTATTGTAGGGGGTAGCTCGTCTTCTGGTTTATTGTTCTCCCGCCATTGGTTTACTAGTTTCATCGCATTTTCTAATTCTTCGAGGGGTTCCCAGCTGTTTTCAGTTTCCGGATATCCCATCCATTTGACCAGAAACTGGTCGCGGTCATAGTGCTTCCTGTGGTCTCGTATAACCTCCACCTCCCATTCAGGTTTTTCATTTACCGTGATTGGAGTTGGCTTTGCATGGCTTCTTCTGGGGAAGGTGGTATTGTCGTTAGGGAGGTATTGTTTCACAGTAGATGCATGGAATATCGCTTGCCGGTTTCTGTACATTCTGCCATCCATTTCTACCATTTAATTTTGTTTGTGGTCATCATATTCAGTTACCTTGAATGGTCCTCGCCAGCGTGGTTGCAGTTTTTTGCTTTGCCCTGATTCTGTTGCGAAAAGGCTTCTATAAACCAATAACAGGTTTCCTTTCCCTATTGCTGTATCGTGTCTGCACTATTTTGCTGCTATTCTTGTGCTCCCAAATCGCGCTAATTTGATAGTATTAAATGCTGTGTTCTGGATTGCTTGGTGTCTGTTTAGCAATTCATCTGCGGCGGGTACTGCCGGGTTCTTCAAATTGGCTAAGAGGAGTAGTGGGTAGTTTTTTCCATAAATAGCTTTGTATGGTGACATACCGAGGGTTTCTGACCATCCTGCATTTAGGTATGCTGTCGTTTCCGGTATGGCATCAAACCAATTGTTTTGTCATGCATTGACTAGGTTTCGAAGGGCTGTCTTTAATTCTCCAATTTTCCTTTCAACATGTCTATTCGTTTCATTATGGCCTGGTGCCATCTTGATATCCTCAATGCCTAGCGATCGACACTGCTGTCTCCACACATGTGACTCGAATCGTGAGTCAGCATCACTTACTAGAGATGTTGGGTAGCCATGGGGTGTAAATATTTTGTTGCGTAGAAGTTCCCAGATTGCCATTGCCATTACTTGCTTAGTTGTAGATATGAGTCATATGAATCCCGAAAATCTATCCATTGCAACTAGGATTGTGTCCCATCTCCATGAATTGAGGAAGGGTCCCGCAAAATCAATGGCTATCGATTCGAAGATTTCGGATGCCAGGGTAATTGTGTGAGCCTTTCCTTCTCGTAATTTTGTAGGTTCCGTATTCATCCGGCATGTGTGGCATTGGGCCACATATGCTCTGAAGTCCTTTCGCATTTCAGGCCCAAATAGGTATTCGGTAGCGTACCGTAAGTTTTGTTCAACAGTGTAGTGGCCTTTGTTGTGGATTTCGCTAATGACATACTCCCTTAAGGTTGGATTTCTGTATGCGGGGCCTTTTGGAATATACAGGCAGTCTTCCCCATACCTGGTTCTTGCGTACAGCATTCGGTTTGCAACCTTGTAGGAGGTCAAATCTCCTGCGGAGTCCATATTCTCATTGACCTTTTTCCAAATTGGCTCTTTCTGGTATGCTGCAACCATATGTGCTCGGAACGTTCTGATCATTTCCTTGACTATTTGTAATGTGTCGCGTTTGTCCTCTATCTCGCTTTCTCTGGTTGTCTCAGGTAGGTCATCCTCTTCGCTGGTTTCCAAGACATTGTAAATTTCTCGTCAATATTCACTCATTGTTGGTGGTACAACTGAAACTATTGTTTCATTTGTTAGACTTTCTAGTCATTCTGCCCACCTAATAGGTGGTAGGCTATCAGGTCCTGGCATCCGGAATCCCGCTCTTGTCTCATAGGTAATGTCCTCTATTGATTCCCCTTGATCAACCGGTGGCGGACTATCTGGTCGTGGCATATGGGAAGCCAGGGCTTCCGAGTTTAGCAGTACCGGGATTGTATAAGACCTGGGCGTTGGCTGGGCAAGGGTGGATGGCCCTTCAGCAGCACTATTTGGTCTCCCGCCGATCGTTTGTTGCCATTCCCAGTCATTGATTTTCGGGGACTCCGGAGGGCTCAGGTTGATGTCTGTACTTGGGGGGCTTGGTCCTTCACTAAGGGGCTGAGGGGTTGGCTTCCTCTTTCGTCTAGGGTGGTTGTTGGTGAATTTGATCTCAGCCTGATGATATGGGCAATGATCCACATAAATGTATGAGTGGTGTAGCGTGCTGTGTTGGAGTTCTTCGGGTGGCGTTTGTCGCAGGGTATGCTGGTTGCCCCAATCATTTCCTGTAGTCATTGAGCAAGGGCTGTCAGACGGTACAAGAGCCTCGTTAGGATACTCGGTGTATGAGTAACGAGGGGAGGTAGGGGAGACATCCCCTTCATGTTCCATCGTGTTTGATTCTTGTGCGTAGACTGTGTCATCCGAGATGTTGCCTGCTTCCTTTGTATGATCATGGACATAGAGTACATTCAAGTCTGATCCTCCCTCTTATATCCAGGAAAGGGCATCAGCTAAATAGTTCATACTTCCTGGTGTGTAGAATATCTTCGCATTGTATTTTCCCAAGGCACTTAGCCGTCTAACTTGCTTTCTGCGCAGTTCTTTGCCATTCGTAGGTGTGTTAAGGGTTGGTGGTCTGTAACTATTGTAAAGGAAATTCCCATTAGTACATTGTGGAACCGATTAAGCGCTTCCATTATCGCTAAGGCCTCTTTATCGGCAGTTCCATAATTCATCTATGCATTGGTGAACTTCCGGCTGTGTAACACAGCTGGTCGAGCCATCTCGTATGTGGGTCCCTGTCCCACCCATGCTCCAATTCCTGATTCTGAGGTGTCTGTAATTAGCCAAATTGGTTCTTTGCTTCGTATGTCTATTGGTCGCATGACTTTGTGGTCAATGATTCACTTTGTTACCATCTCGAATGCGGTCTGATAGGCGGTCATCCATATGAATTCCGTATTTCCCGTCAGATCTGTTAGCAGTGCCGTCAAGGTAGCATGGACTCGGAGGAACTGAGCCACATAGTTCACGATTCCTAGAAAGCGTTGCAATTCCATCTTGTTACGCAGTGTTGCCCAGCCAGCAATGCTTGATATTTTCTGGGGAGAGGCATGGATCCCCTTGTTATTCACTATGTGTCCTAGTACTTCCAGCTTATCTACGAATAGTACCGATTTCTTCTTGCTTGCATAGAATTTTGCCTTTCTGAGTCGATCACATACCTGGCATATGTGGTTCTCGTGTTCTTCTGACGTCTCGGAGAATATGAGAATATCATCAATGTATATCTAGACAAAATGATGCAGAAATTCGCTTAGGAGGTCTTCCATTATCCGCATAACAGTTGCCGGTGCATTGATGTCGACTTGTAGCATTACTTTGCTGACAAATCCTCCAAAGGGGGTTTTAAATGAATTGAGCTTCACACTGTCTTTGTGTAACGGGGGCACCCCTAGGAAGATGGATCCCAAGGTTGCAACCACACCGAACAACTGCAAACTTATCGCCAAAGGTTCACACCCATGTAAGAGCAAAGTAAACGGTAAAACTTGATATCGTTAATCCCGATGCTTCACTCAATTAAGGTCTCCAGAGGATTGATTGTTGGAGTAGAAGAGTTCTCGCATAGACTTTCAGGTAGTTTTATCTTATGCCAGAAACTCCGCCATCAGTTTACTCCCACTGTTTGAGCACACCCTTCTCCGCTAAGGGCAGTCCGACACATCTCCTGGCGCACCCTTCGGGCATGCATGTGTCAACACACTCTAGTCGGCGTTTACCTTGTGCAGCTATTGTTTCTGCGGCACGTTTCCATTTTGCCCACCAGAGTGAAAACTTCTGCGCATTGATGTCTTGCCAGTGGCTAACCGTCAAGACGCCACATGAACTAGACTATCTATAACACCCTTCCCATGTGCATTGATTTCTACTTGGCCCCAGAAGCTACCGTAAGCATTTTATCTATCTACTATTTACGGTTCATGGACTTCCGGTGTCTTCTGCAGGACACAGTAGTCGAGGAGTGATCCAATGGGTGCCACCCATGACCACTAACTTGGATCTACCTTACCTGTGGTAGGAATCATGCTTCTAGTGTCTCCGCACTTCCCTTTCAGAGCCTATAATGTTGTGGACACTTTCGGGCTTGGAAGGTGTACAACTCTCCCAGTCGCCCTGGCACCAGCCGGGACTACCTTCAGGACCCCCATGGTTAACATCCATTTACTGCCACACTTCTCGTCCATTTTACCCCCAACAACTTGGGGGAGGTAGTCCACCTTGGACCCTGTGCCCCCTTACATATCCTGCGAACAGCGTACGGTTGACCAGACGGCAGCGACCATATGGTGTTGCAAGCATGTCTGCAACGATTCCTCTTTGCTAGACTGCGTACAACTACACAACCATTTGCCCATGACGTCCAGGCCTCAAGGCGGGGCCGGAGAGGTATGATTGGAATAATGTCTCCAATTTGCAGCTTCATCGAACCTACGTAGCTCGCCCAATAGCATTCTCCAGAACCCCAGATTCCACTATCATGCATGGCTCTGCGTAACCAACATTCCAGTCAATTTGCCCAAACTCCCCAAGGGACTTCCTGTTGAAAGGTAGTGAAACTCAGGGTTTTGGGCAGGGTAACCTGATCCCGAGGGTAGGGTAACCTTGTTTAGTGGACAAGATAACTTTTCCCTGTTACCCTGTCTATCCCGTCACTGGCAATAGACCTTTCTGACCTGTCCCCAGTTACCTGACATTGCTGAGCAACTGCCCCTTCAGAACTCTCTAAGTACGCTGACACCGCTCCCGGGTGTGTCCAGGTACCTAAGTCCCTGCCTCGCCAATTCTGTTCATTCTCGGAGCCTGGGCTATCGGGTCTCCGTAGGTCAAGTACTTACTTTCTGGACAGTTCCTATCAGTTCGCCCCCTGGCTACCTGTATGGGTATAGGTTCCGTCTGCCATAGCTCATATATGCTCGGTCATTACATCACTCCACTCTTCTCTGGGGTCCATCCCGGACCCTTAGCGTCGTCTCTTATTTCCACAACTCGATTCCCCCAAGACCCTTTGGTCCCTGGGCTTGGATGGATATCTTTGGTGGAAATCCAGAATGGCCTGTAAGCCTGTCCCTTCTAGCATCTCATAGGGCTCCCATGAATTCTCCGCACCCCCGTAGCCTTCTCATGAAACCAGGTACTGGACGAAGTGGGACGGAAACTTCGCCTTTGCTCTACGGTACCATTGACTGTCCACAACAGCTTCAATAACGCAACTAGGCTCCTTGTCCACAAGCTCTGGAGTAGGGACATCCTTGACCCTACCGGATCCTGAATCCTTATGGTATGGTTCGAGCAAGGTGACATTGAAAACTGGGTAAATGGTCTATCCAGTGGGCAGTTGGAGTTGGTAGGCACGCTTACCCACCCAATGTTTGACCATGAAAGGTCCAAACATCCCGTGGTCCAGCTTCTCCATTGGACATTTTGTACAGATGTTTTTTCGGTCCAACACCACGCGGTCCGCTTCCGTTGCCCACTCCGCAGCCACATCCTCCAAGATAACATAGTCCGGTGATGGCAACCTTCTCTAGTCATGCCATTTCCGTTACCTTTCCTGTGCCTGTTGAATCGTTTCTCAAATCTCCGGCCAGCTTCCTTCCCATTCCTTAACCAAGAGCTCACTGCGCGAGTGTATCCCTTGATTTTCAGACATGACACCCGACCAGTTTGTCCTGCGGTTAAACCTATAGTTGATTTCAAATGGTGACAACCTGGTGGATTCTGCTGTGGAGGTGTTGTATGCATACTCCGCAAGTGGTGGTAGCGAAACCCAATCATCCTATTGGTGGGAACAGTAACTACGCAAGTACTGTTCCAGTCTCCGATTAACTCTTTCAGTTTACCTATCAGTCTCAGGGTGGAATGTAGTCGAAACGTTTAGTTTCACTTGCAACAAGTACATTAGACTCATCCAGAACTTGGATGTGAATCGGCTCTCTCGGTCCGAGATGATTGACTCGGAGAGTCCATGAAGGCCCCAAACTTCCTTCAGGAATATCAAGGCAAGGTCCTTGATCGGCACCTTAGTGGTCAGACGTATGAAATGTGCCATTTTCGAGAATCTGTCCACTACGACCCAGATCTTGGTATACCCTTCGGACTCAGGCAGCGCTACAATGAAGTCCATTGAAATCGCTGTCCACGGTCACATAGGAAGATCAATAGTTTCCAGCAGACCGAACTTCTTATGCCTGATGCACTTATTTCTTTGGCACGCATCACATGTCCACACATATTCGGTGATGTTCTCATCCATCTTAGGCCAATAGAAGTTAGCCCTAACCCTGCCAATGGTCTTGTAAGTCCTGTAGTGTTCTGCGATTCGGGAGTCATGTTCTACCTTCATGATTGTCTGCTTCTGATTCTGACCTTTGGGAACATACCACCTGTTCTTGTACAGCAGTAAGCCCTTTTCCGTCGTGAAATGTCAGTCGGCCCCTTTGTCACCGGCAGCCGTTGCCTTCAGGATCCTCACGTATTCCTGGTCTTCAGTTATCGCTACCTGCAGTTGATCCAAAAAGAACAACTGGAGCCGAAATCCTTGGCACACCTGCAACACTTGTGGTGGTAAGATGTCCCGTTCCTGGCTCCCAACCCACTGTCCTGGGCGAAAAAATGACAGTGGCGGGAAAAGCACTCCCTCCTTCAGGGCGGTAGTCACTACGCCACGACAAAGCATATGTGTTCTCATTCAACTGTCCTTCTTGGTAAACCGCCTTGAAGTTAAACGGTTGCAGGAACCCAGTCTAGCGGTGCTGCCTTCGGTTAAGGATCTTGGTTCTATTGAAGTACTCCAAATTCTTATGACCCGTATAGATCACCAACTGGTCCGTTACTGAGTGTAGCAAATGCTCCCATTCCTTGAACCCCACCACGATAGCAGTCATATTCTTGTCATGGACATTAGAATTAAAATCCGCTGCAGGAAACTTCCCACTATGTTACGCCACTGGATGCCATCTATCGTCTGCACAGAACTGGGAGTGGACGGCTCCTAATGCAAAGTCACTAGTGTTGGTTTCCAGCTGGGTTGGCCGTTCAGGGTCATAATGTCCTAGGATAGGTTTGGACCTGAACACTTCCTTCAAATGTTTGAAGGCTTGCTCACACACAGGTGTCTATTCCCATCGGACATCCTTCGTTGTTCAGTCCGTCAGAGGTTTCGCTATCATGCTCAAACCTTCTATGAACCTACGATAGCAGTTGGCCAAGCCCACAAACCTTGGAGCGTCGACGACGCATGTCGGAGGTGCCCAATCCCAGATTGTCCGCACCTTCTCTGACAATATAGAGATCCCCATATCGCAGATCCTGTATCTGCAGAATTCAACCTCCCCTTGGTGGAAACTGGACTTTGTCATGCTTACACATAGTCTAGCTTTCTACAATTTCTCCATCACACGTCTCAGCATCGCGACGTACTCTTCCATGGTTTCGGAGTAGATTCGGATGTCATCCATGTACGCGATGACACCTTCCTCCATGAGATCCCGAAAGACTTCGTTTATCATGCTTTGGAAAGTTGCCGGGGCATTACACAACCCAAACGGCATGACTGTGTATTCATATAGTCCATATCGGCACTGGAAGGCCATCCTCTATTCCTCACCTCCTGCCATCCTCAGAAGGTAGTAGCCGTTCTTCCAGTCCAACTTGGTGAACACAATAGCTTTTCCTAAGATATCTCGCAGTTCATTCATCAATGGTAGAGGATACTTGCTCTTCACTGTGGTTTTGTTCAGTCCTCGGTAATCTGTTACCAGTCTTAATATAGCATCTGGTGTTGGCAAGAAGAGGGTAGGGGCTCCTGCCGAGGAACTGGACTGCGGTAGGTTTCCCGTTCGCAGCATGCCAGGGAGATATTCCCGGAGTGCCTTAAGCTCCTTTTCTGATAACTGATAGATAGGCCCGAAGGGAGGTTGAGTTCCTGGTTGCAACTCGATCGTACAGTCATACTTCGAGTGCCACGGTATTGCCTCAATCCGTTCTTGACTGAAGACGTCCCCATAGTCTTTATACTCAGGGAGTAGCTTAACCGTGATGTCGGCACCTTCCTCATCGGAGAATTGCACAATTCCCAATAGGTACACATGACTAGGGTCTTCGGCTAGTAACTCCTCATCGGTCATGAACACTAAACGCCCCTGCTCTGCCAGGTGGTTAGCCTTGCCGAAATCTGAGTGCCAGGTTAGTGATCCTGTCTTCCAATCTATGTCGGCGTTATGGTCTCTCAACCAAGACATGGGTAGGTACCCATCCACCTTAGTGTCTGGCATATCTGCGACTTCGAAGAGCATCTCATTGTCGTGGTCACCTACCCTCATCTCTAATGACTTGGTGTAGTGTAGATCTGACCCAGGAACGTGATTACCGCTGGCGTCGCTTATCGGCACCTGTACCTTTCATCGCACACAAGGTGCCTGAGTCTGCTTAACCTATCGGCTACTAAGCACCGGCCCAGTAGCCCCACTATCCAGTAGCAGGAGCGCCTCCGCGCTTATCTGTCTAGCTCCTATCTTCTAGTCTAACTTGACCCACAGGGAGATAGACTTGGTATGACGAGGCAAGTTGTCACGCTTCCGCCTCTTCGCTTGTCTGGGGGACTTAGTCATCTTGGCTTAATGAATCCTTTTACACTCTTGCCTTGCGACACAAGACTGGCCGCAATAGGTCGGTAAACATTAAGGGATGGGGATTCATCTTTTTATCAATAACTAGGATGGTCACTATCACGCCAGCATGATTTCGGGTATTAAACCCTCCTCAGGGAAACTTGAAAATAGCACCATTCATTTGCTCAAGTCCAGCCTGAACCAATTCCGCTTGTAGTAAATATAATAATTTTTTCCCAAGGTGGGTAGAAGTCTCCTGTCGGACCGGTTCCAAATGAAGCAGCCTTGCTTCCCCTATGTCGAGCGTCTCCTCGAGCCAGACCATCCCCAGCCTCAACCGAAATAATGTCCTATGACTTGCCCATCCTGTTAAAGAAATCCTGAAAGAAATACATACAACTAGAACAAAGGAACTAACCAGTAACCCAACAAAGGAGAGATAGCCCAGCCCACCGCGCACGGCCCGCAACATCTACCTGCCCACACCACCTGGGTGTAGTCAGTATCAGGGTCGTTTATGTGGTAGAAGGGTGCTTACCCATCTCTGAAGCCACCTCTGTGGCTCTTGTCCATCTATCCCTCAGGGGTCTATGGCTGCCGGTTAATCAGGTTACACCTTGAACAGAATGGGTTCTTACCTATTCCGCGCCGTCAGTATCAATGTCCATGATCTGAGGTGATGCCTGGTGGACTTCAAGTATCTTTGATAAGTAAGCTGGAGGGGGCGCTTCAAGGCGCTTTAGTCGCTTGTCCGTTCCTGTGGGCTCGCTTAGCGGGGCTGATCGTTTCAACCCTCGAACCTGTTTGGATGAACTAACGACTGGGGATGTGGTGGTACACTTCCCCCAGAAGTGACCACTTTGTCCACACTTGGTGCACTGGTTGTGCTTTCTCCCACTTTCGGTCAAAGTCGACGGCATTTCCTTATACGCTATTGTATACTCAGAAGTTGACAGCTTTGCCTGTTTTCCCACATTGAACTTAGTAGGTTTGGCAGGCCTCTGGTTCTGTCTGCCCACACCTTTTTCCTTCTTCTTAAACCTCCCGGAAGTCAATGACCTATCGTCCTTCTTTTCCGTTGGCTGAGACCGTTGGACAGGATGGATAACTCGGTTACTGAACTGCCTGTTATCTTCCAGCATGTGTCCAACTTTCGGCAAAAGGTCAAGGTAGTCGTTCAAGTCGGTTGGATGGGGCTCCTTGAGTGCCCATGCGTTCCGAACTTCCTGGGTAATACCCGACCGTACCTTGTGTCATACCTGTACTGGATCTGTATAGCTAAGCTTATACATGTAGGCAATTATCTTGTCCAGGTACTCATCAATGTGATGTAGCTTCATCACCAGGTCTCGCCACTTGAGAAGGGAGCAGTCTCGTTCATCTTGGTTACTGCCACAACTTCGTTCCAGTCGTTCCCGGAATTCTTTCCACGTTCTCAACGGGTTACTGTTGTTAACAGGAATACCAGTATGCTTGACTGCCTCTTTGTTGATGTGTGAGTGCAGCCTGAGATACCATGTTTGGGCGGTATCTTCTAAGAGGGGGATTACCAGGTTTACCTTGTCCATATCGGGCAACCTGCACTCCGCAAAGTATTCGAACTTGATCTCCACTAACGTTAGGAATCTTGCAAGTTCGGTAACCTTTCCCTTGAATGCTGGAATACCGCTCAACCTCTCCAGCTTCTTTCGCCGCTGTCTGGAGGATGGCCGTGAGGTCGATCTGCTCCAGAATTCCCCTTGTAGCTTCGTAGCACGGCACTCCCACCATCGTTTCTTCTCGTCACTACAATCTTCCTTGCGAGCGCTGAGGAATGCAGTCACATCAGGGAGAGAATTGGCATGATTATCATCTGAACTGTCATGGTCGGAGTCCCCTGGATCTCCTTCCGCTCTGGTTGCACCACCTCCAGGAGGCGCATTTCCATCTCCACCATCCCCGGCGTTTGCGCCTAGTGTCTCACGTAGTCTATCATACCCATCAAACCGTTCCTCCTGGCCATCCTGATTCCCATCCTCGGGGGGGTTAGCCCCTGATGGTACTGATGCCGGTGGTGGAACAGGGCGTCGCCCACTCTCAGGAGTTGGGTTAGGCGCCACCTGAGTTATCCGCAGAAATGCCTGTAGCTCTGGGCAGCTCAGGGGTTGCATCAGGCGGCCAATGTGCCTCCCTGAGCAACAATACCCACATGTTGGCCATCCATCTCCTTCCTTCTGCCTTCTTTGATGACTTACTGGGGTCCGTTGTTTCTTCCTGCACCCATGTGTGTGGTAATCAATGGATCCCATACGGGTTTATTCCGATTTGCAGCCCGACAGGCAAAATTGGTCTTAGCTGTGCGACTTGCCGCTCATAATCGTGGGAAGCACACAGAGAAGGGTAGGTTTTGAGGGGGCAGAGGGAATCACGGGTGCATAAGGAATGGAGTGCGCAGGTGTCCCAGGTCTGGGGATCAGGGTCCCTCGCGATGGAGCCATGAGTACTCGCCCTTCCTGTCACCTTACCTCTTTTGAAAAATCCAGGTGATGCCACGCGCAGTGGTCGGAACCCTGGGGTAGCCGATACTGCTGGCGGGAAGACCGTGGCAAGAAAAGTATCAGGAGCAGGCAACGAGACGGATAAAGGTGTGGGTCTTGGGGCAGCGATGTGAGGTACGGGAGTTGCAACCAGCGGTGTTGCAGGATGGTTAATGGGACCAGGGGTCGGCCGAGGAGTAGGGTCAGGTGTATCTGGTACCATGATACCCTTTGGCTTCGACGTCCTTTTCTTAACCCGACGCCCAACGGTTGGTCCAATCCCCGGACTTCCTGAACGACTGCGTACGATCGAGGAGGGGACAAACAGAGAGCCTCTTGATGCACTTGTGAAGGACGAGGTATAGCTGTAGCCTTCACCCTTGAGGCTTTATAACATTCCTATACCCATAGGGCTTAGGTACGCCCTCCACTGTTCATCCTCAGCTCTCATAGCCAGTTCCATCCCGAAGTTCTCAGGCTTCATGTGGAGGAGTAGGAGTGGGGGCACCACCTCTATCATCAGTACGTCATTCTCAGCATCAATACTATAACCACCTGCGAAGGCCCATTCCAGCGCTGCCATACGATCCTTCCATGCCTTCTGGTCCCTTAACATTCACAGGTATGCCTCCTGCTGAACTTTCATCCATTCCCCCGCTGCCGTAGTAATCTGTTTACGGAAAACCTGCTGCTGCTGGGCATTCCAGTTCTTCAGTTCCCACTTCACATCCTCAATCAACTTGATTGCCTCACGGAGGATGTAATGTTCGGCGAACTCGCGGGAGAACTGACTAAATGGTACCCCTTGCGGCGGGGGAGGGAGCATGTTGTGGACGAGGGCGGAATCTTGAAAGAACGAAAGCACGGCAGCGCGAGGGTCCGTAATTATAAGATCAACACATTCGTCAGGTAACGGAATAGGGGCGGCCTCCAGAAGCAACTGGTGACCATCCCTTTCAATACTGCGGACATCCACGAAAACCAACGCAGGAAATGTGTTGGCGGAGTTCTTGTCAAGGTCAAGGTCTGAATCCGGGTTGGATTCCATTCTAGCTCAAAGGTCGGTACTGGCCATCGCGCTTTCCATCCTGGGCTGCTTGTTCTTGGCAAGGTTACCAGTAATCACCAAAGGTCAGTGCCAAAGGTGGAAAAACAATTAATCAGGAGAGGAGTTAAGCGAGGAGGTCGCTTAATGATATACTGTAACAGGGGCACCCCGCAGAAGATGGATCCCGAGGTTGCGACTGCACCAAGCAACTTCAAACTAATTGCCAAAAGTGCACACCCATGTAAGAGTAAAGTAAAGGGTAAAACTTAATATCGTTAAGCCAGATGCTTCACTCAATTAAGGTCTCGAGAGGATTGGTTGTTGGAGTAGGAGAGTTCTCGCATAGACTTTCAGGTAGTTTAATCTTATGCCAGAAACTCCCCCATCAGTTTACTCCAACCGTTTGAGCACACCCTTCGCCTCTAAGGGCAGTCCGACACGTCTCCTGGTATACCCTTCGGGCATGCATGTGTCGACACATGCTAGGCGGCATTCACCTTATGCGGTTATTATTTCTGCAGGGCATTTCCATTTTGCTAGCCGGAGTGAAAACTTCTGCGCATCAGCGCCTTGCTAGTGGCTAACCAGCAAGACGCCGCATGAACTAGAGTATCTATGACACCCTTCCCATGTGCATTGATTCCTACTTGGCCCCGGAGGCTACCGTCAGCGTTTTATCTATCTACTATTTACGGTTCATGGACTGCCGGTGTCTTCAGCAGGACACAGTGGTCCAGGGGTGATCAAATAGGCGCTACCCATGACCACTAACTTGGATCTACCTTACCTATGGTGGTAATCATGCTTTTAGTGCCTCTGCACTTCCCTTTCAGAGCCTATAGCGTTGGGAACACTTTCGGGCTTGGTAGGTGTAAAACTCTCCAAGTCGCCCCGGCACCACCTGGGACTACCAGCGGGACCCCCACGGTTAGTACCCATTATCTCTGTCAGCTGTGGTCCGTCTTACTCAAAACAACTTGGAGGAGGTACTCCACCTGCGACCCTATTCCCTGTTGTATGTCCTGCGAACAGCTTGCAGTCAATTGGACGGCAGTGATGTATACGGTGTTGCAAGCATCTCGGCAAAGATTCCCCTTTGCCAGACTGCGCACAACTACACAACCGTTTGTGCATGACATCCGGGCCTCAAGGCGGGGCCGGAGGGGTATGGTAGGAATAATGTCTCCAATTTGCAGCTTCATCGAACCTCCGTAGCTCGCCCAATAGCATCCCCCAGAACCCCAGATTCCAGTATGATGCATGGCTTCGTGTGACCAACATTCCAGTCAATTTGCCCGAACTCCCCCAGGGACTTCGCGTTGAAGGGTAGGGTTGTAACGGGGGCACCCCTAGGAAGATGGATCTCAAGGTTGCGACCGCACCTAACAACTGCAAACTTATCGCCAAAAGTTCACACAGATGTAAGAGCAAAGTAAATGGTAAAACTTAATATCGTTAAGCCTGACGCTTCACTCAATCAAGGTCTCGAGAGGATTGATTGTTGGAGTAGAAGAGTTCTCGCATAGACTTTCAGGTAGTTTTATCTTATGCCAGAAACTCCCCCATCAGTTTACTGCAACCATTTGAGTACACCCTTCTCTGCTAAGGGTGGTCCGACAGGTCTCCTGGCACATACTTCGGGCATGCATATGTCGACACACTCTAGTCAGCATTCACCTTATGCGGTTATCGTTTCTGCTGTGCATTTCCATTTTGCCCGCCGCAGTGAAAACCTCTGCGTATCGGTGTCTTGCCAGTGGCTAACCGTCAAGGCACCTCATGAACTAGACTGTCTATGACACCCTTCCCATATGCATTGATCTCTACTTGACTCCAGAGGCTACCGTGAGCGGTTTATCTATTTACTCTTTACGGGTCGCGGGCTTCCGCTGTCTTCCGCAGGTCACGATAGTCCGGCAGTGATCCAATGGGCGCTACCCATGACCACTACCTCAGAGCTACTTTACCTGCGGTAGGAATCATGCTTTTAGTGTCTCTGCACTTCCCTTTCAGAGCCTAGAGCGTTGGGAGCACGTTCAGGCTTGGTAGGTGTAAAACTCTCCCAGTCCCCCCGGGCCCAGCCGGGACTACCTTCGGGACCCCCACGGTTACTACCCATTAACTCCGTCAGTCCTGGTCCGTTTTACTCCCAAAAGCTTGGACGCGGTACTCCACCTTCCACCCTATGCCCCCTTGTATGGCGGGCGAACAGCTTACGGTCGACCGCACATTAGCGCCGTATACGGTGTTGCAAGCATCTCTGCACAGATTCCGCTTTGCTAGACTGCAGACAACTACATAACCCTTTGGCCATGACGTCCGGGCCTCATAGCGGGGCCGGAGGGGTATGATAGGAATAATGTCTTCAATTTACAGCTTCCTCGAAGCTACGTAGCTTGTCCAATACCATCTCCTGGAACCCCAGATTCCAGTATCATGCATGGCTTTGCATGACAAACATTACAGTCAATTTTCCCGACCTCCCCCAGGGACTTCCTATTGAAAGGTAGGGTAACTCAGCACTCTGGGCAGGGTAACCTGAGACCCAAGGCAGGGTAACCTGATCACAAGGGTAGGGTAACCTTGTTCAGCGGACAAGGTAACTTTTCCCTGTTACCCTGTCTATCCCGTCACGGGCGATAGACCTTTCTGACCTGTCGCCAGTTACCGGGCCTAGCTGAGCAACTGCCCCTTCATAAGTCCCTAAGTACGCTGACACCGCTCCCGCATGTACCCAGGTACCTAAGTCCCTGACCAGCCAATTCTGTTCATTCTCGGAGCCCGGGCCATCAGGTCTCTATAGGTCAAGTACTTACTTGCCTGCCGCTTCCTATCAGTTCCCCTCCTGACTACCTGTATGGGTATAGGTTCCGTTTGCCATAGCTCATGTATGCAGGGTTGTTACATCACTCCCCTCTTCTCTACGGTCCGTCCCGGACCATTAGCGTCGTCTCTCATTCCCGTGACTCGATTCCCCCCAGACCCTATGGTCCCTGGGCTTGGACGGATATCTTTGGTGGAAATCCTGAATGGCCTGCAAGCCTGTCGCTTCTAGCATCTCATAGGGCTCCCATGAATTCTCCTCAGCCCCATAGCCTTCCCATGAAACCAGGTACTGGACAAAGCGCGACGGAAACTTCGCCTTCGCTCCCTCGTGCCATCGGCTGTCCACAACAGCTGCGATAACGTAACTGGGCTCGTTGTCTACAAGTTCCGGGGTAGGGGCTTCCTTTACCCTACCTGCTTCCAGATCCTCGCCATAGGGTGCGAGCAACGTGACATTGAAAACCGGGTGGATGCGCCATCTAGTGGGCGATTGAAGTTGATAAGCTCGGTTACCCACCCCGCGTTTGACCACGAAAGGCTCAAACATCCAGTGGTCCAGCTTCTCCATTGGATACTGCATGGGGATGTTTTTTCGGTTCAACATCACAGGGTCCACTTTCTTTGCCCGCCCAGCAGCCACCTCCTCCCGGGTGACGTAGTCCGGTTATGACAACCTTTTCTGGTCATGCCATTTCAGTTGCCTTGCCTGTGCCCATTGGATCGTGTCCCGAATCTCTGCCCAGGTTCCTTCCCATTCCTTAACCAAGAGCTCACTACTAGGGCGTATTCCTTGGTTATCGGACACAATACCTGCCCAGTTTGTCCTTGGGTTAAACCCATAGTTGATCACAAAAGGTGACAACCTGGTGGATTCTGATGTCGAGGTGTTGTACGCATACTCCGCAAGGGGTAACAGCGAAACCCAATTGTCTTGTTGGTAGGAACAGTAACTACACAAGTACTGCTCCGGTGTTTGATTAACCCCCTCGCTCTGCTCATCTGTCTCAGGGTGGAATGCAGGCGAAACATTTAATTTCACTTGCAACAAGTGCATTAGACTCATCCAGAACTTTGATGTGAATCGGCTATCCCAGTTGGAGATGATTGACTCCGGGAGTCCACGAAGGTGCCAAACCTCCTTCAGGAATGTCAAGGCAAGCTCCTTGATAGGTACCTCCGTGGTCCGGGGTATGAAATGGGCCATTTTCTAGAATCAGTCCACTATGACCCAGATCTTGGTATACCCTTTGGACTCTGGCAGCGCTACAATGAAATCCATTGAAATCGCGGTCCATGGCCGCATACAAACATCAATAGGTTGTAGCAGCCCGAACTTCTTGTGCGTGATGGATTTATTTCTTTGGCACCCATCACATGTCCGTACATAGCCAGTGATCTGCTCATCTATCTTAGGCCAATAGAAGTTAGCCCTAACCCGGCCAATGGTCTTGTAAGTCCCGAAGTGTCCCACGATTCGGGAATCATGTTCTGCCTTCATGATTGTCTGCTTCACATTCTGACCCTCGGGAACATACTACCTGTTCTTGTACAGGAGTAAGCCCTTTACCGTCGTAAAATGTGGGTCGACTTCTGTGTCACCGGCAGGTGTTGCCTTCAGGATCCTTAAGTACTTCAGGTTTTCGGTTATCGCTACCTGCAGTTGATTCAAAAAGGAAGACTGGAGCCAAAATCCTTAGCACACCTGCAACACTTGTGGTCATAAGATGTCGCATTCCTGCGTCCCAACCCACTGTCCGGGGCGAAAAAATGACTGTGGCGGAAAATCACTCCCCCCTTCAGCGTGATAGTCCCTATGCCGCAACAAACCATCTGCCTTCTCATTCAACCGTCCATCTCGGTAAACCACCTTGGAGTTAAACGGTTGCTGGAACTCAGCCCAGCGGTGCTGCCTTCGGTTAAGGCCCTTGGTACCATGGAAGTACTCCAAATTCTTATGATGCGTATAGATCACCAACTGGTCTGTTACTGAGCGTAGCAAATGATCCCATTCCTGCAATGCCGCTACGATGGCCATCATTTCCTTGTCATGGAGATGATAATTAATCTCCGCTGGGTGAAACTTCCTACTGGGATAGGCGACTGGATGCCATCTCTCACCTTCACAGAACTGGGAGAGAACGGCTCCTAATGCAAAGTCACCAGCGTCGGTTTCCAGCCAGGTTGGCCGTTCCGGGTCAAAATGTGCTAGGATAGGTTTGGATGTAAACGCCTCCTTCAAATGGTTGAATGCCTGCTCACAGACAGGTGTCCATTCCCATTGGACATCCAGCTTTGCCAAGTCTGTCAGAGGTTTCGCTATCTTGCTGAAACCTTCTATGAACCGACGATAGAAGTTGGTAAAGCCCATAAAGCTTTGAACGTGGACGACACATGTCGGAGGTGCCTAATCCCTGATTGTCTGCACCTTCTCTGACAACATAGAGATCCCCATATCGCAGATCTTGTATCCGCGGAATTCAACCTCCCGTTGGTGGAAACTGGAGTTCTTCATACTTATACATAGTCTAGCTTTCCGCAATTTCTCTATCACATGCCGCACTATTGCGACATGCTCTTCCGTAGTTTCGGAGTAGATCAGGATGTCATCCATGTACGTGATGACTCCTTCATCTATGAGATCCTGAAAGACCTCATTTATCATGCTTTGGAAAGTTGCCAGGGCATTATACAACCCAAATAGCATGACCCTGTATTTATACAGTTTATATCTGCACCGGAAGGCCGTCTTCCATTCCTCACCTTCTGCCATCCGCAGAAGGTAGTAGCCGTTCTTTAAGTCCAACTTGGTGAACACAGCGGCTTTTCCTAACCTAACTCACAGCTCATTCATCAAAGGTAGAGGATACCTGCTCTTCACCATGATTTTGTTCAGCCCTCGGTAATCCATTACCACTCTTAATGTACCATCTGGTTTTGGCACGAAGAGGATAGGGGCTGCTGGTGAGGAACTGGATTGGCGTAGCTTTCCCGTTCGCAGCATGTCATTGAGATATTCCCGGAATGCCTTAAGCTCCTTTTCCGATAACGGATAGATAGGCCCGAATGGAGGTTGAGTTGCAGGTTGTAACTGGATCGTATAGTCATACTTCGAGGGCTCTGGTAATGCCTCAATCCGTTCTTGACTGAAGATATCCCCATAGTCCTTATACTCGGGAAGTAGCTTAACCGTAATGTCAGCACCTTCCTCATCGGAGAATTGCACAATTCCCAATAGGTACACATTACTAGGGTCCTCGGCTAGCAACTCTTCATCGGTCATGAACAGTAACCGCCCCTGCTCTGCCAGGTAGTTAGCCTTGCAGATATGTAAGTGCCAGATTAGTGATCCGGTCTTCCAATCTATGACAGGGTTATGGTCTTTCAACCAAGACATAGGTAGGTACCCATCCACCTTGGTGTCGCACATCTCTGGGACTTCAAAGCGCATCTCATTGTGGTGGTCACCTATCCTCATCTCTAATGACTTGGTAAAGTGTAGACCTGACCCCGGAATGTGATTACCGCTAGCATCGCTTATCGGCACGTGTACCTTTCGTCGTACACATGGTGCCTGAGTCTGCTCAACCCATCTGCTACTAAGCACTGGCCCAATAGCTCCACTATCGAGCAGCAGGAGCGCTTCCGCGCAAACCTGTCTAGCTCCTACCTTCCAGTCTAACTTAACCCGCAGGTGGATGGACTTAGTACGACGAGACAAGTTGTCACGCTTCTCCCTCTTCGCTTGTCTTGAGGACTTAGTCATCTTGGTTTAGTAATTCACATTAGTCTCTTGCCTTTCGACACAAGAGCGGCCACAACAGGTCACTAAACGTTAAGGGATTGGGATTCGTCTTTTCTCAATAGCTAGGGTGTTTACTATCACGCCAGCATGATTTCGGGTACTGAACCCTCCTCAGGTAAACCTGGAAATAGCATCATTTATTTGATCAAGTCCAGCATGAACCAATTCCGTTTATACTGAACATAACCAATTTTTGCCAAGGTGGATAGATGTCCGCTGTCAGACCGATTCCAAGCAATGCAGCCTTGCTTCCCCAATGTCGAGCATCTCCTTGAGCAGGACCTCACCCGACCCCCACCGAAATAATGCCCTGTGACTTGCCCATCCAGCTAAGGAAATCCAGAATGAAATACGTATAACTAGAACAAAGGAAATAACCAGAAACCCAACAAAGGAGAGATAGCCCAGTTCACTGCGCACAGCCCGCAACATGTACCTGCCCACACCACCTGGGTGTACTTAGTGTCAGGGTCATCTATGCGGTAGAAGGGTACTTACCCATCTCCGAAGCGACTTCCGTGGCTTGTCCATCTATCTCTCAGGGGTCTATGGCTATGGGTTAATAAGGTTACACCTTAAACAGAATGGGTTCTTACCTATTCAGATCCGTCCGTATCAACCTCCATGATCTGAGGTGATGCCAGGCGGACTTCAAATATCTTTGACGAGGAAGCCGGAGGTGGCGCTTCAATGCGCTTCAGCCGCTTGTCTGTCCCTGTGGGCTGGCTTACAGGGGCTGACCGCTTCAACCCATGAGCCTGTTTGGATGAACTAACGACTGAGGACCTGGTGGTACACTTTCTCCAGAAATGACCACTTTGTCCACACTTGGTGCACTGGTTGTGCTTTCTCCGACGTTCAGTCAAAGTCGACGGGATTTCCTTATGCGCTATTGCATACTCAGAAGTCGCCGGCTTTGCCTGTTTCCCCGCATTGAAATCAGTAGGTTGGGCAGACCTCTGGTTTGGTCTGCCTGAACCTTTCTCCTTCTTCTTGAACCTGCCCGATGTCGACGGTCTATCCTCCTTTTTCTCAGTGGGTTGAGACCGGGGGGCTGGGTGGATGACACGGTTGCTGAACCGGTTGTTGTCCTCCCGCATGTGCCCAACCTCACAGAGAAGATCAAGGTACTCATTCAGGTCGGTCGGATGGGGCTCCTTAAGTGCCCACGCATTCCGAACCTCTTGTGTGATACCTGATCAAATCTTGTCTCGTACCTGTACTGGATCTGTATAGCTAAGCTTATACATATAATCAATTATCTTATCCAGGTACTCATCGATGTGATGGGGCTTCATCACAAGGTCTCGCCACTCGAGAAGGCATCGATCTCGCTCGGCTTGGTCTCCACCGAAACTTCGTTCCAGCCATTCTCGGAACACTTTCCATGTCTGTAAGGGGTTGCTGTCTATGACAGGGATGCCAGTGCGCTTGGTGGCTTCCTTGTGAATATGCCCATGCAACCCCAGATACCATGCCCAGGCGGAGTCTTCAAGAAGAGGGATCACCAAGTTTACCTTATCCATGTCGGTTAACTTGCAATCCATAAAGTATTCAAATTTGCCCTCTACCAAGGTCAAGAAGCTCGCGAGTTCTGTAACTTTGCCCTTGAACGGAGGGATGCCACTCAGCTTCTCTGGCTTCTTCTGCAGGTGTCTTGGTGTTGGCCTAGAAGCCGAACCAGTACCCCTCAGGGCTCTCGCCAG
>PYWC01000049.1:1067965-1085392 GCA_003182015.1 Tuber magnatum
GGGGAGGGAGCATGTTATGGACTAGGGTAGGGTCTTGGAAAATTGAGAGCGCCGCGGCGCGCGGGTCTGTAATCAGGAGGTCAAGAGATTCAGCAGGTAACTGAATAGAAGCGGCCTCCAAGAGCAGCTAGTACCCGTCCCAGTCACTACTGCGAACATGCGCAAAAACCGATACGCGAAACGGGATGGCGGTGTTCTCGTCAAGTTCAAGGTCTGAATCCGAGTTGGATTCCATTCTGGTTCGAAGTTCGATACTAGCCATTGCACTTTCCATCCTGGGCGACTTGTTCTAGACAAGATTACGAGGATTCACACGAGGTCAGTGCCGAAGGTCGGAAACAATCAATCAGGAGAGGAGTTAAGCGAGTAGCTCGCTTGACGATATACTGTAACGGGGGCACCCCTAGGAAGATGGATCCCACGGTTGTGACCGCACCGAAGAACTTCAAACTTATCGCCAAAGGTTCACACAGATGTAAGAGTAAAGTAAACAGTAAAACTTAATATCGTTAAGCCTGACGCTTCACTCAATTAAGGTCTCAAGAGGATTGATTGTTGGAGTAGGAGAGTTCTCACATAGACTTTCAGGTAGTTTTATCTTATGCCAGAAACTCCCCCATCAGTTTACTCCAACCATTTGAGTACACCCTTCTCCGCTACGGGTGGTCCGACATGTCTCTTGGCACACCCTTCGGGCATGCATATGTCAACACACTCTAGTAAGCGTTCACCATATGTGGTTATTGTTTCTGCAGTGCATTTCCATTTTGCCAGCCGGAGTGAAAACATCTGAACATCGGTGTCTTGCCAGTGGCTAACAGTCAAGGCACCTCATGAACTAGACTATCTATGACACACTTCCCATATGCATTGATGTCTACTTGACTCCAGAGTCTACCGTGAGCGGTTTATCTATTTACTCTTTACGGGTCGCGGGCTTCCGGTATCTTCTGCAGGGCAAGATAGTCTGGGAGGGATCTAAGGGGCGCTACCCATGACCACTATCTCGGATCTACTTTACCTGTGGTAGGAATCATGCTTTTAGTGTCTCTGCACTTCCCTTTCAGAGCCTATAGCGTTGGGGGCACCTTCAGGCTTGGTAGGTGTAAAACTCTCCCCATCACCCCAGCACCACCCAGGACTACCTTCGCAACCCCCACGGTTAACACCTGTTAACTCCGCCAGTCCTGGTCCGTTTTACTGCAAACAACTTGGAGAAGCTACTCCACCTTCCAACCTACGCCCCCTTGTATATCCTGTGAACATCTTGCGGTCGACTGGACGGCAGCGACGTATATGGTGTTGCCAGCATATCTCCAAAGATTCCTCTTTGCTAGACTGCACACAACTACACAACCGTTTGCCCATGACGTCCGGGCCTCAAGGCGGGGCCGGAGGGCTATGATAGGAATAATATCTTCAATTTACAGCTTCCTCGAAGCTACGTAGCTTGTCCAATAGCATCCCCCAGAACCTCAGATTCCAGTATCATGCATGGCTTCGCCTGACAAACATTACAGTCAATTTTCCCGAACTCCGCTAGGGACTTCGTATTGAAAGGTAGGGTAACTCAGGACTCTGAGCAGGGTAACCCCAGACCCAAGGCAGGGTAACCTGATCCCGAGGGTAGGGTAACCTTGTTCAGCGGACAAGTTAACCTTTTCCTGTTACCCTGTCTATCCCGTCGCTGGCGATAGACCTTTCTGCCCTGTCTCTTGTTACCCGGCCTAGCTGAGCAACTGCCTCTTCATAAGTCCCTAAGTATGCTGACACCGCTCCCGCATGTACCCAGGTACCTAAGTCCCTGACCAGCCAATTCTGTTCATTCTCGGAGCCCGGTCCATCGGGTCTCCATAGGTCAAGTACTTACTTGCCTGCCAGTTCCTATCAGTTCACCTCCTGGCTACCTGTATAGGTATAGGTTCCATTTGCCATAGCTCATGTATGCTGGGTTGTTACAAGGGTAACTCAGGATTTTGGACAGGGTAACCTGATCCCGAGGGTAGGGTAACCTTGTTCAGTGGATAAGATAACTTTTCCCTGTTACCCTGTCTATCCCGTCGCCGGCGATAGACATTTCTGACCTGTCTCCAGTTACCCGGCCTAGCTGAGCAACTGCCCCTTCAGAAGTCCCTAAGTACGCTGACACGGCTCCCATGTGTATCCAGGTACCCAAGTCCCAGACCAGCCAATTCTGTTCATTCGCGGAGCCCGGGCCATTGGGTCTCTGTAGGTCAAGTACTTACTTGCCTGCCGGTTCCTACCAGTTTGCCTCCTGGCTACCTGTATGGGTATAGGTTCCGTCTGCCATAGCTCATGTATGCTTGGTTGTTACACTTTGTCCACTCCTGTTTGGAAATGTGCGTCACTTAGATCAATCTTGCTCCTGCATTTCACTTGTCCTATTTGGTAAAAGGGTCTGCTGTTAGTTTGGAATCGGTGGACTATCCATGATCGTGTTGTTGTTTCAGATTTTCAGGTCTACCAGGGGGCAGATCCTTCCATCTGACTTGGGTTGTACAAACATAGGTGCCGCTCCGGGAACTTCCTGTCATACGATAAGTCCAGCCCGTAATTTCTCGTTTATCCAATCCATGAGTTTCTCCTTGTAGGCTTCCGGGATCACGCATGTTGGTTGGTTTCGTAGGTCAGTTGGATCTTTTAGCCGAATGTGGTGGCTAATCTTACGCACAGGGGGTAGCGTTTCAGGGACCTTGTCTGGGAATACATCCTTGTATTCTTTCAACAATGATGTTGTAGTTGTGTCTGACACAGCGGCTCGGAATTCGCCGCTTGTTGGTTTGCATAGCACACGCAGTTTGTCATCGGGAAATTCCACTGCTGTATCCCCACAGCTGATAAGAACATTTTGTCTTTTTAGAAAAGGCATTCCTATCAGGGCGTTGTATTTTCGCGAGATTGCCTACCCACATCTCCAGGTTTGTCCATTTCTTTTTCCCGATTCCCACTGTCAGACCACACTTCTTATGGCTTGAGGAGCGGGAGCCTTTCATGGCCATATTGACTGTTGTCAGTTGGGGTAGAGGCTCCATAGGGATGCCATGGGTAGAGATAAAGGTAGCGCCAACCATGTCGCAGCCGATTGTTCCTGTGTCGAATAGTACCTTTGCTGGGTGGCCTTTTATATGAACTGTTTATTCAAGAGCATCACGCGGCCTGATTGCCAATATTGGTTGCATTCGCCGGCTTTCCATTTCCACCGAGTTAATTTCCACTTCATCATATGTGGTTGCTTCTATGTGGTTCGTACTTGTTTCTCGCTTAGTTGATTTTCCTTTCCCCTTTTTGGCATAGCAGTCCTTTGCATAGTGCCCCTTTTTCCTGCATTCGAAATATGTGCCTTCATCGCATCATTTCTGCTTCTTAGGTTTCTTGTCTTTCGAATCTTTGCAGTATGGTTTATCCTTTTTTTGCACAGTCCAGGGATGCTGATCCTTTGCCGTTTTTCTGCTGCGGTATGTGGGTTCAGTAAACTCCTGTTTCATACAGGATAGCGTCTCTTCATTTGGCCCATGTGACTACCTTGTCAAAGGGGTCTCCTTCTCCTTCCAAGGGTTCTACCCCCTGGCGCAGTCTGGAGTGCATTGCTTTATACAGTCCTTGTCGCAAACTGTACTAAGATACCGTCCCGGTAGGCAATCGTCCATAATACATTAAGAGATCCGTCGCGACCAAGGTTATTCTTTCTGTTTTGCCCTTTCGTACTGGCTGGATATCCTTGAACCTTTGGTATAGTTCTTCCGTGTTTCATGAGGGGGTGGAATCTCTCTCTCAGGTATTTTATCAGAGTTGTTCCAGGGATTTTTTCCCCACTCTCATAGTAGTTCATTGCTTGGTGGTATGCTTCCTCTGCTTTTCCGGTACAGAAACTTCCAAAGTACGCTCTGCTTCCTTCTTTAGTTTTTTCCACCCTGTGCAGGGCCGGGTATTGAGAAGTAATTATTACCCATCGGTCAAATCCTTCGGGTTTTAAATCGTCCTTCTCGCCCGAGAATGTGGGTGGCAGCGGAAGTTTGATTTTGGGTCTTGTTTGCCCGTTGTATTCACCTTCGGACATATTGTGTTCAGACTCTTCGTTTCTGAAGCGGTCGCCTGACGAGCTTTCTGGCGAGTCGCTGGGGAATCTGTCCAGTAGCTGCTTTGCTACCAAGTCATCTGATGCTTCCTCATCGTTGTCTTCTTTCTTACGCGTCCCGAGAGGTACGTTGGCTTTCTTCGGTGGTTGCGCCAGTACTTTTCCTTTACTGGGGCTGGGGGGAAATAGCCTGGGAAGGCTGGTTGCTGCCTTTAATAATTCGTCAGTTGATTCGCTAAAGGTCTGCTGGGCCAAGTCTCGCGCCAGTTGTCTTTCTACTTTGTCAATGGAGAAGTTGCTCTATCACCATTTCGGTTTCTGTAGTTGCCGTTTCTCAGTAAGGACTTGTCACGGGACCTACTTCCCACTTCGAGTCTCCTGTGACCCAATTATGTCGTATTGGTGCAGCTGAACCTCTCTTCGTTCTGCCACTTCTCACTACTAGCTTCGTTGTTGGACGCTTCGTAGGTTGATCAGACCAGGTCCCGGCAGGTTTCTAACCACTTGCTGAGGTTAAAAAAATGTAACGTGTTCAGGCCAGGCCCTAGTCACGTAGCCGTACAATAGGAGCAGATGGCTTTTTGATCAACAAGAAATGAGCGCTGCTAACTAAAGGAGGCTTCAAACGAGGTGTAATAGGAGATCAAAGAAGTAACCGTTCAACCAAGTATATTTAGAATACTGTCTGTGGAAGTCTGCTGTTTCCACTGCGGGAATCAGCGGTCTTTAAATACAGCATATCACTTGTGTCCAGTATAAGCGATATTCCAAATGTTGTGTGTATCAACTGATAGCACACGAAACAATACTAGTATCAAACAATACTATGAAACTAAACATAAAACATTGTGTGTATCAACCGATAGAACACGAAATAATACTAGTATCAAACGATACTGTGAAACCAAACATAAAACAAGGTGTGTATCAACCGATGGCACACGAAACAATACAAGTATGAACCGATACTGTGAAACCAAATATAAAACAACCTACTACCCGTACCGGTTACAGGAATAATGTCTCCATATTACGGCTTCCTTGGAGCTGTGTAGCTCAACTAATAGTGTCCCAGAAAATCCCAGATTCAGGGATAGTATATGGTTTTAGGTAACAAATATTCTGGTCAATTTTCCCCAACTTCTCAAAAGACCGTATGGTGCAAGGTAGGGTAACTCAGGGCACTTGATAGGGTAACCCACCCCCTATATTAGTGTAATCAAACTCCTAAGATAGGTTAATCCTACCTGGATATCAGGGTAACTTTGCGCTGTTATCCTGCCTACTCCTTCAGTAGAACTAGACACTTGTATCCTTTCTCAGATTACCCTTCGCAGTAGAGTAACCGGCCTATAGTGATGGGCAGGATCTGTGTAAGGTCCACCATAGATAGTCTTAGATACACCCCTGTAGACAGAACAAGGGAAAATTATAGGTATATAAACAAGACGTATTTGTATCAAGGCTGAAGCGAGGTCAGGAACAGGAGCTCAGGATTCAGGGTCATAGTTCACAGATTTCCGCGACGTGAAGGAGAAACAAAGACATAATTCCTAAGTACAGGTGTAGGTAGGAAATTACCAGGTTGCATAGTAGAGTAAAACTCAGCGGAGCACACCTTTTTATATAATAAAGGAAAATCCTCTGCTGACAAATTCCAATACCCCTAACCCCATCCTTACACACACTCACAATGTTCCTTTAGTTTCCATGAGATTTCATTATGTAGAACTATAGCTAAGCAACCCTGTCAGTTATGAGGGAACGGTTTAAACCCGCACTCCTACATATGCAACTCAGAACACAATGTACTCACACCCTGATTAGGTGGCCATGACACTACCTCTACTCCCTTATGCCAAAGTTCTTTGAGGTACCTAACAATTATTCAGAAAGCGGGGTCGCCTTATTTGATTAGTGGCAAGGGAAGCTATCTATGGTTTATAGCCTGTTCACAGTCTCCACCAGTTTTTGGGTAGGCTCCTCATACTCTTTTGAACGTACCAGATACTATAGGTGACCCTGTACTATTTTAGTATCCTCTATCCATTCTACTTCGCAGTCCTCCTCCATATTGAGATCTACTAGTGGGGAGAGCAGTACAATCTATATCAGAAGGGGCTTGTAGTCCATATGTTCTAGCAGAGAAACATGACCGACATTGTACATCCTTATGGAGGCAGGACGGTCTAGGAGGTAGGCATGAGTGCCTATCTGAAAAGTCACTGGGTAAGAGCCAAAGGGCTTGTTGTCGAGTTTCCGGAATGGTCAACAGGTCCAGATATTCTTAGCATTGAGCCAGACTATATCTCTAACCCTGAAGTGGAGGACTGGCAGGCATCCCCAATTAGTGTATTTCTGTTCGCGATTCTGGGTGTAAGCAATCTAAGAACAGAAGCACTCATATATTTTGCTCATGCAGTGAGTAAACTCTCCTACCTCTGGTTGTTCTCTAAGTGTAGCAGGCACCTCTAGAAACTCCATGTGGTATTCACAACCATGGTTAGCAAAGAACAGGGACAGACTAGTAGACTTAGATGAATGAGTGTTGGTAGCAAACTTGGCTATAAGTAGCTATTAGGACCAGCTGTCCAGTTGGTAGCCAATGTAGGCATTCAGGTATTGTTTTATGATAGTGTCTACTCATTCAGTCTGACTGTAGTTCTGGGGGTCAATCGGGGTTGAAAGCCATCAGGATATCTGGAGGTGAACACAGACTATTTCCTAGAATTGCAAGGTAAACTGGGTACTGTAGTCACAGGTAATACTAGTACAGAGACTATAGTGTTTTTATATATGATTTAGATACAGCATGGCCAATATTAGAGCATTGACAGTAGTGTGACAGGAGACCAGGTAATACATCTTAGTTAATCTATCTACTGTGACTAAAATCGCGTCATGTCCCTGACCCCAAGGTAAGCCAGTGATGAAATGCATGGATACATATTCCCAAGACTGGTCCAGAAATGAACGGGAGCACAGTATACCAAAGAGGGCATAATGCAAGGTATGACCATGTTGGCAAACGTGGTAGTTTTGCACAAAGCAGATAATATTCCGATACATGCCTGCCTAGTAGAAATAATGGGATACCAACTCATGAGTCTTGGCCCTCCCTGAGTGTCCTGCAGCAGGGCAGTTATCTGCTTTTTGAATCAGTTCCATCTATACCACCTCATAGAAGAGGACATATAGGTGGTCACAGAACAGCCATCAGTTCCTATCTGTCTAGTACTTGGCTAGAGAGAGGAGATTGGAATGACTATCTCCTTAGTCCAAGGCCTTCAGAATCTGCTTTGGGGTTTGGTCAGCATCATATGCTTCTTACCAAGGATCTTCAAGGAGAAACACTCTTGTAGAAAGTATGATGTTTGCCAACAAACCTATAGTATAGGGAGTCAACACTGCCTGTATCTGATATTCTCTTTGCTGCTTTTCTTCTTCCTCTGTGGGCCCTTGCATTTGAGTTAAGGCACCTGCTATTCCATTGAGCCTCCCCAGCTGGTACTCAATATTATGGTTGTATTGTATGAGAAAGTCCGACCACTAGGCTTGTCTACAGTTTAAGAGCTATTTGATGGTAAAGTGTGTCAAGTTGGAAAGGTTGGTCAGGATCATGACTTTGTGGCCAATAAGATAATATCTCAACTCCTTGAAGGCATAGAGGGACCACCATGCATTCTTTGTTATAGATGTCATAATTGCATTTGGCTGAAGTATGCTTTGGAGAGCAGAAGGCTACAAGATGGAGCACTTTTTTCTCATTGCGTTGGAATATAATGCCTATGGATACAAAGTCTGAGCTGTCCATTTCAATGATCACTTTCTTGAAGAAATAGAAAGAGCCCAGGACAGGGGCATTGGTAAAGCCTATTTGGAGTTTTTAAAAGCCTGTAGGCATTTGGGGGTCTAGACAAGTGGCTGATCCTTCTTAATAAGTGCCGTAAGAGGTTGGGCAAGATGGGAATAGGCATTAATAAAACAATGATAGAAGTTGCCGAATCTAAAGAAAGTACACACATCCTGTACACATCCTGGTATAGTTCAGGTAATAATGATTTCCAACTTGGCATTGTCTATGCAGATCCTGTGGGTAGTAATTATGAATCTGAGATACTCCACTTAGTCTATATAGAATATGAACTTTTGGGGCTTAACTTTTAACTTGACTTCAGTCAGGGCTTTCAGGACCTAGTAAACATATTTAACATGCCCTTCTTCAGTCTCGCTATAGATGGAGATATCATCTAGGTAAGTAGTACGGAAGCAGTCTAAACCTGGGTGGAGAGCCTTCTTGATATATGCTTGGAAGGTGGCAGGGGCATTGGTAAAGCCAAATGGCATAACCTTAGACTTATAAAGGCCATACTGGATCTGGAACATAGTTTCTATTCTTCTTCCTTCTTCATGCATATTAAGTTGTAGACTCTACGAATGTCTAGGTTGGTAAATATCTGGGCTTTCACAATTTGCATAAAGGTTTCTGTCAGAAGGTGTAACCTGTACGGGTACTAGGGTATGTTTTATGTTTTTTTTATAGTATCATTTGATATGGTGCAGGCCGTCTATACTGTTAGGAAAATATTTTGCAACAGGGGATGGCTTGGCATTAAAGATTATGTATGTAGGTTCAACTTCTATCAAGTTTGTAGTTATTAGATTTATTGTCAAGCCAGAGTAATTGTGAAAAATATTTATATATTATAGATATATGAGATGAGCTTGAATCTCTTAAGAATAAATATTAATTGATGTGAATATATTTCCAAAGCTGGTCAAAGTAAGTCATGCCAATTGCCAAACAATCTGTATGCTGCTCATTTTATATTATTCAAAAGATATGCTAATATTCAAAGATATTGATTCACATCAAATAGCACAAGTAATCAACCAGTCCTGGATGGAGCCTGAGGACCTCCTTATTGGCCCAACAGGTTGGAGAAATGTTCAACATATTCAGAAGCTAATCTCCAGTCAAACAGGCAGTCGGTAGCTTTCCAAACCCAGCTTTAAGTGGAAAGAGGTCACTAAAGGGGTTTACCACAATAGTCAAGAAAGGGAAGATATGATTGCCTATCGGAATCAGGTTTTCTTGCCCACTTTACACTGCCTCAATTCTCGCTTGATAGTTTGTGATAAGGAACTTGAGCCAGAGCGAATACAGTAAGTCTTGAATAGAAAGGAACAAGCAGTGATTGTGGTAATACACGATGAATATACTTTTAACACCAACAATGGTCAAAGGTTTATATAAACTCACCAGGACCATAATCCAATTGGAAAGAAAGGTGTTGGCCAAGGTCTGCATATTTCAGAGCTCCTAACACCCATTGCTCGACTTGGTGAAGGCAGCACTTGTGAGATTCTCAAGTGTGGAGGAGATATCTGGTGGGATGAAGCAAAATTGCTAAACCAAATTAAAGTCAAGGCTATTCCTGCTTTTGAAGCTCAATTCCCTGGCTGCCAGGTATTACTCATGTTCGACAATACCAAAAATCATATCGAGTATGCCGACAATGCCCTTAGAGTTTCTAAGATGAACCTCGAAGATGGTAGAAAAAATGCGAAGCCAATGAGAAGCACATTTGTCTTTGATGTAGAGCATCCAAATAGCAGTTGGCATCAATCGATGATCACTGATAATAGAGTTCCCAAGGGCCTCAGAACAGTATTAACAGAATGGGGTTTATAGCTGACCAGTGGCCCAAGATTTCGAACACAATGCACTATTAAATCCTCCTCAGACAAGACTAAGCCAAACTCGCAATACATAAAAGGTGGTATTTGTTGTGCTTGTGCTTTGCTTGCTTCTCAACCATACTTCAAAGCCTAAAAGGGAGAGTTGCAAGAGGCCATCAAAGCTGCAGGGCATCTTGTTCTATTCTATCCACTATTTTACTGCAAGTTGAATTTCATTGAGTACTTCTGGTGAGTAGCCAAACAATATACCCGGATACACTGTGAGTATTCATTTGCATCGCTCAAGCGATTGGTTCCCGAAGCCATGGCACAAATACCGAATCAATTGATATGGAAGTATTCCAATCGTGTGCAGCACATTATTGATACTTATGAGACAGGTGCAATTTATGGGTCAGAAATGTATAAATCTATTGTTTCTACCAAGTATAAATCTCACCGATGTGTCTCTGAGACTTAATATACTATAGAATTAATCAATTGTGTATTATTATTACATTATAAAAAAATTGTGGCTGAAATATAGCAAAAATAACTATGAACTGTCCTGGAATTGAACCATGGTCAACTAGTTTAATTTGTGACTGATTGCCAAGATGTCCCCTGTTGCAAAATATTTACCTAACAGTGTAGACAGCCTGCCCCATACTTGTTATGTTTCAAAGATATCGCTTGATACTTTGTATATTTTATGTTTTATTTCATAGTATCGTTTGATACTGGTTATGTTTCAAAGGTATCACTTAATACTTTGTATGTTTTATGTTTTGTTTTGGAGTATTGTTTGATACTTGTTATGTTTCAAAGGTATCACTTGATATTTTAAATGTTTTATGTTTTGTTTGTAGTATCGTTTGATACTCGTTAGGTTTCAAAGATATCACTTGATACTTTGAATGTTTTATGTTTTGTTGCACAGTATCACTTGATGCTCACTATGTGTCAAAGGTACCATTGGATACTTTGAAAGGGACTATATTATTGCTCATGCTCGAGATGAGTGAGAACTTGTATTTAAACACCACTAATTCCACGGTGGAAAGAACAGACTTTAACTGACACTATTCTAAATATACTTAGTTGAATAGTTACTTCTTTGATTCGCTACTACATCTTCCCGAAGCCTGCTTTAGTAAGCAGCACTTACTTCTTGTTGATCAAGAAGCCATCTGCTCCTATCGTACTACTACATGAATTGAACCTGGTCTGAACACATTATATTTTTTTAATCTCAGCAAGTGGTTAGAAACCTATTTGGACCAGGCCTAATCACCCTATAGACGTCCAACCAGAAGCTACCAGCTGGGAGTGGCAGAACCTAGTAGTGTTCTGCTCTGACAACAAATTAGCATTGAGTTATTATGGACTTGAAGTGGGAAGCAAGTCACATGAGAAGACCTGACCAAAAAAATGCAACTCAAGAAACTAAATGGACCAAAGAGTGACTTCGCAATCGCCAAACCGGCAAGACAACTTGCACAAGACCTAGCTCGGCAAACCTTTAGTGAATCGATAGAAGAACCAGCGAAAACACCAGCAAGCACTGTGGGGACTTTCCTCCCCAGTCCCTTCAGAGGAAAAGCACCAGCACTACTGTTAAGTGCAGAAAGCCAGACACCTCCTAGAAGTACCAGTGAAAATATCCCTGTAAACAAGGAAAAACTCTGCATCTCCTGAGCCACCAGACGACAGCTCTGGTAGTGAGGAATCAGAAGATAACATGTTGGACAGCAGTGCTGGGCCAGCAGGTAGCCCTCGGGCCAGGCAGGCTAGGCCAAAGATCAAGCTTCCATTGCCTCCTATATTCTTAGATGGAAAAGAGCATCTTAAACCTGAAGTGTTCGATTAATAGGTCAAGACTACCTGTGAGTACCTCTCATCGTACAGAATAGATAAGGCAAAGAAGTGGAGTGGAGTATACTTTGGAAGTTTCTGTATGGGAAAGGCAGAAGAAGCATACTACTAAGCTATGAACCACTATGAGAGTGGAGAAAGGTATGAGAAACAACACTGATGAAGTACCTAAGAGATAGATTTCAGTCCTCATGAAACACTGAAGAACTTTATAAGAAGTTCAAGGATAATAAACAAGTTTACAATGGAAAAATGGAAAGGATAACACTGGTAGCAACAGACCTATTGATGTACTATGGCTGGCTGCCTAGTGGGATGGTTCCACAATACACACTAGAGCAAAGATTATACAAAGTAATATACCCAAGACTGCTGCAGGAGGAAGAACTTATGGAAGAGAAGGGAGATGCCTTTGACAAGATCGTTAAAGAAGAATGGAAGGACACAATCCTGTATAAGATAGGAGTTTTCTAAATACACATACCCCAACAGTGAACCAGCAAGGGATCCTCCTCATATGACAAGACTAATAAGGACAAACCAGGCCACAAGGGATATAAGAATAACAAGAACAAGAAACAGAAAACATAGAATAAAGGTACATGTTCCAAATGTGAGCAAAAGGGGCACTCTGTAAAGGATTGTTATGCCAAGCAGGGTAAAGACAAAGCAGCAAAATGGAAAGCTCCTTATGCAGGTGAGTTTCTGTGGCACATCTCAATTACACATACAGGAGGGAAAACTTCTTCGCATCTGTGTCTTGCCAGTAGCTAACAGACAAGACATCTGACAAGCCCTACTAATATATGAATACCCTCCCATGTGCAGTTCATCTATACAAGTCCCTATTGGCTTTTCTAGTCTATATATTCCATCTGCTTCTATTGAGCTAAGGGCCTACAGAGACTCCCCTAGTGAGGTGTCCAGTAAGGTGATCCAATAGGTACTACCTATAACCACTACACTCAAAACCATCTCTGTCGCAATAAGGATTATCCTTTTAGTGTTCTCAAACTTTCCTTACAGAAGTTACGGCATAGGAGCACGTTTAGGCTTGATAGGTGTCAAGGTCTCTAGGTTATCCCCGGTACCACCTGAGACCACCCCTGGGACCCTACTGATTAGCCTCTGCTATCTCCGTCAGTTCTGGTCTATTTTACTCTGAACAACCCGGAGAAGGCACTTCACCTTCTCACCTATGTCCCTCATATATCCTGCGAACAGCTGAGAGTTAGGCGGATGGCCAGAGTGTATACGGTATTATGAGCCAATCTCCAAAAGTCTTCTTTTACCAGATTGCACACAACTATATAACCGGTTGCCCCTGACCTCCAGGCCTCAAGGTGGGGCCGGAAGGGTATAATAGGAATAATGTCTCCAGGTTACAGCTTCTTCCGAGCTGCATAGCTCAACCAATAGTGTCTTAGAGAATTCTAGATTTGGGGGTCGTATTTAGTTTCACATGGCAAACATGCTGGTAAATTTTCTCAAAATCTCCCGGGGACTTGGTGATGCAAGGTAGGGTAACTCAGGCCCCTTGACAGGGTAACCCAACTCCCATGGCAGGGTAACTAGACCACCAAGGTTGGGTAATCCTACCTAGAGGTCAGGGTAACTTTACCCTATTATCCTGATTACTCCTTCAGCAGAGCTAAATACTTGTATCCTTTCTCTGGTTACCCTACTCAGTAGGGTAACTGGCCTACTTATGGTCTCCAAGTACGCTGACACTGCCCATGCCCACATACTAGGTACCCAAGTACTTAAGTACCAAGAGTCATATATGTTTACAGGGGGATCCTGACTATAAGGTGCCGATAAGGCAAGTAATTACTTCTCTTCCTGTCCCTACCTGTCTACTACCTGGTCAACCATATGGGTATAGGTTCAGGTTGCCATAACTCATGTATATTAAGTTATTAAAATATGCTTATGACACTATATAGGTGTGTTTATATGAAAAGGTCGAAGATTGTCAACAACTACAAAATAAGTTTAATAGCTCTGAGGATTTAGTAGAAGCTAGAGTACCTCCTGAGCTTCTCAGAATACATTTAATTTCAAAATTAAGGCAATATTGGACCTGGAATGACTATTTTGAAAATTTGGCTTAAGAACCTTTTTCACATAGAATTAAAGCCTACCTTTGAATGCGCCTATATCTAAAATTTCAAATATTTTCCAGAGTAGAATTTGTAGTTATTATAAAGTTTATCAAATGTCTTCACATTCATGAAAATTAACAGATATTATAAACCTGTACCATGATTAATAAATGCAACAAAAATTGAACTAAGAGCCTAAGAATTGTAACTAACATTCAATATTAGAGTGAGATTATATGATTATCATTGCATCTATGTTCTAGTAATATTCAATTCAGGGTTAGTGGAAGAAAGTCTCTAGATTAGTCTATTGTAAAGATACCCTGAATAGTTTTACTTTGTTCATAACAACAGATCATTACTATTATCACAATTGACAATCTCTAAAGTTCCATTTCAATCCTATCCCTTTTAGTATCACTATGAATATAGATCCTCATTCTTTTGCATTGTGGAGTGACTTTATAGAAGCCAATCGTACAGGCTTTGGGTCTGATAGTGGTACTATAGAATATAAAAGTATATTTGGAACTGGTCAGTTGAATTCTAGTTCATTCAAAGTATCACTAGCAATACTAACCACGTAAACTTCAATAGATATTGAGAATACTAAGCAATCTGAGATATCTATGTAATGCTTGAAGTCACTTCTTCATGCTTGCTCTTACATACAAAAGTGTGTTCAAAAGGCTGATCCTGAAATATAGATGAAGTGACTCATCTATCATGATAGACTATTAAGAATAGTGAAACAGGTAAGGATTACTTACCTCCTAGTATCCCAGTTATCAAATACTCCAACTCTATTAAAACTTTGAAAGAAGTAACACAAGAATTATCATCCACATAAGCAGGAAAATAGAAAGATTCAGTACCTTTTTCTATTTGTAAGTACTGTATGTATCCAGGTATTTACTACCTTTTGGGAACTTTCATTGCAGGAGCTATATGCTCCGATTCACCACTTGTGTGAAACACAAATGCCGATTCCCAAACTTCATGGCAATCGCAATCATACACTAAGTAACAAGATTCTACAGGAAGCTATAGGTATAGTTTAAGATTTTCTCTTTGGTATGATGGAACAAGAAGGTAAAGTAATTGTAACATATACCTATAAGCGAAAGTTGACAGATGGGAAAGTTGTTCACTACCTTGAAGTGGACAAAATTACCCACCTTCCATCTCATCTATACTATCAGACAATTTATAAGATATATCTTGTATCAATTAGGCTTACTAAACTAGAGGCTCCAGTATCTTTTACAAAGTTTTATCGAATTTGGAAGAGCTCTGAGATATTAAAGTTTATGAAAATCTGTAAGGCATCAAAGAATATCTGTAATGAGTGTACAAGTTTGCAAAATCTACCAAAGGCTTAAGGAATCCATGGGGCAGCACTTGGTGAAGATATAGAGGGTAATATAGTAACTGACATAGAACCTTCGGAGCAGAGTGACAAGGAAAGACAACTTCAAATCCATAAATATGAGTATCATTCATGTTGTACCATTTATGAAAATAATATCCAAGAGTCCAGGAGTCTCGAATGTGCAATAACTACGTATTTCTTTAATTTTCAACAAGTAGTAGAAATACCTAGAGTTCCTCCACAGCCATCTCAATGGTACTATTGGTCTCCCTTCAAGTTATATGTTTTTAGTATAGTAGATGATACTATTGATTAGCATTATCATGCTATATTTACAGAGGCACAGCAAGGCAAGGAAGCTAACTAGGTTCTTTCTATTTTGCCTTATTTCTTGACAGCAATTCGAAGATATAATGCCCAGATTCATCTTTGGGCAAACAATTACATTGGCCAAAACAAGAATAAGACAATATTATGGTATCTATGTTGGCTTATTATGACTTGGAATATAGAGGTAATTATCTTGGGATTCCAGATTAAGGGTCAGACAAGAAACAGTTGAGATTATGGCTTTGGAACAATGAAGTAGAAAGCTAATAGAAATGAGGTTGAGACTCCAGAAATATATGCAGCACTTGTTGATACTACTGGTAAGCCAGGTAAGATAAAAGCTATACAGTTTTTCAATAATCCTCCAGAAACAATGTATCGAAATTGAGAGTCAGCTCTTAAGCCCCATCTAAATGCTCTAAATGGCATTAAGAACTATCACTTCTTTTGCTTTGTTTCTCAAAATCCTAGTATTGTTGAAACAAAACAACTACTACAGAATAGGTGGACCAAGATTGATTTATAAAAAAAAGACTTTGTCTTATCTATGTTTTTGAATATTGAACTAAGTAGACTTCCCAATACAGGGTTGAATCCAGAGAAAGGTCATGATCTCTTCAAATAAATATTCTCCTTATGTTCTACCTCACAATAAAAATCACAGTACTACTCAAAGCCAGAAGAACTACTTATTTCTACACTACATGAAAAGAAGAATGTAGGAGCAATTAATACCAAAGAAGCCATATATAAGCTTATGTAAGAATTGCATCAAGGTAAGAACTCCAATGATAAGTCTGGTGAATCCCTTACTACTGTTCCTATCAAAACAGGGCATAGTAGACCTTCTCACTCTAAAAATAAGTGAAAGGCAGTAGATTCAGGTTAAAACCTATATTAATTGTACTTACTCAGCTCTTTTAACCTCTCTTAATGTAAACTTTACTAGCACCTCCTGATTTGAACCTATCAGTGACTGGTAAAGTAAAAAATATTTATATAGAATTAAACAGACAGCTAAGATCTCTCTTATCATTTATTATAATAGTGTTTACTTTATTGCTGGTTGGGCTATTTCAATTTTAATACGTGAAAAAATGTTTTTGCCTTTTTCTCAAAAGGCACCGGGTTGCTATGCAAACTAAAACTACTCTTAACTCAAAACATCTATAAAGCGAATTTGCTTCTTTTCTCTCAACTGCACCCATATATGCTTTGGCTATCTGTCCAACCGAAGCTATTTGCAGGATATATGAAAGGGCATGGATGAGAGCATAAAGTATCTTCTCCAAGTTGTTCAAAGTAAAATGGACCAGAGCTGACAGAGATAGCAGAGGGTAACCATCAGGGTCCCAGGGGTAGTCCAGGGTGGTACCAGAGATAACCAGGAGGGTTTTACCCCTATCAAGCCTAAACATGCCTCTATGTCATAACCTCTGTGAGGGAAGTTTGAGGACACTAAAGGAATGATTCTTACTCTGACTGAGGTGGTTCTGAGTGTAGTGGTCATATGTAGTGCCAATTGGAGTATCTCATTAGACACACCACTGAGAGAGTCTCTATAGGCTCTTAGCTTAATAGAAGTAGATAAGAGATGTAGGCTAGAGGAGCCAACAGGAACTCATATCGATGAACTGCATATAGGAAGATGTTTATATACTAGTAGGCTCTCTCAGGTGTCTTAACTGTTAGCTACTGGCAAGACACTGATGTCAAGAGGTTTTCACTGTAACGTGTTCGGGCCTGGCCCTAGTCACGTAGCGGTACGATAGGAGCAGATGGCTTTGTGATCAACACAAAGCGAGCGCTGCTTGCTAAAGGAGGCTCCGAACGGGGTGTAATAGGAGATCAAAGAAGTAACCGTTCAACCAAGTATATTTAAGAATACTGTCTGTCGAAGTCTGCTGTTTCCATCACGGGAATCAGCGGTCTTTAAATACAGCATATCGCTTATCTCCAGTATGAGC
>PYWC01000049.1:1092313-1108773 GCA_003182015.1 Tuber magnatum
TGTGTGTATCAACCGATAGCACACGAAACAATACAAGTATCAAACGATACTGTGAAACCAAACATAAAACATTGTGTGTATCAACCGATAGCACACGAAACAATACAAGTATCAAACGATACTGTGAAACCAAACATAAAACCCTAGTAACCCGTACCGGTTACATTCACTCTAGTGCCTGTAAGTGAGATATGCCACAGAAACTCAACTATATAAGAAGATTGCTACCTAGTGTGTGTCGACATACACATACCTCCGGGGATATAGGAAATGTACATAACAACTCTTAGTAGCAGAGTGTAAGCTTGAAGAGTTGAAGCAAACTGATAGGGAAGTTTCTGATATAAATTCTGACCACTTAAATCTATGCAAGAACTCTCCTACTCCAATACAAATAATATCCTTTTTCAGACCTGAATTGAGTAAAGCATTTTGCTTAATGACATTAAGTTTTACTGTTTACTTTACTCTTACATTTGTGTGTAGACTTTTAGCAATAAGTTTGAAGTCATTTGGTATGGTTGCAACCTTTGGATCCATCTCTCTTAGGGTGCCTCTATTACAGGAATAGAGGCAGAGAGGGCAACTCGTTAAACTCCACAGTCAAATAGTATAAGTAAGTGAGCAAACAGGATGGTAATTGGTACCAGCTGTGCACTTCTTCATATGGTAAGTACACAAAAGGAATACTCGAGTGACACTGTAATGACTATGATCTATGTCTGAAATTGGCTGCCGATGAGTGCGTTACCTGATGGAGAAAGTCCTTACTAATAATTGTTTGAAATGAAACCAACCTATGAAAACTTCTGTGTATGGGACTGTGTAGCCTTTGCTCAAGTTCTATGAGAGATGCAGAAGAAGATAGATAAGATAGCTTGGGGATGCATGTTTGTCAGATATATAGGTACTACAAAGTAGTACAGACTTCATGATCCCATAAAGAAGAAATTTCTTATCTCCTGTGACCTTGTTTTCTAAGAGGATGTCTCATACTACCCACTCTAAAAGTCTACCAGTGAAGTCAAAAAATGATACTATACCATAGAGATTCTGCCATGGGAAGAACACATAGTATGGAGTGAAGGGTTTAAGGAGGTGGATGATAGTGGGAATACTCTTAGGTCCAGAGTGACTGCAAAGAATAGTAGAAAGGATGTTGGACAACAGAGATAATAAGAGTTGGAAAAGCAACCAGACAAAAAAGAGCAATGAGAGAAAGAAGAGGGAGAAGTGTTTCAACAAATACAGCCAGTGTGGAAAACGGTTCCAAAGATGTTATGAGAACTCGAGGCTGATAGAGAAAGCAGCTTTTAGGGCTCTAAGGCTGGAACTCTCCCAGCAGTTCAGGAGGTATAGTGGAATCGAGGTCAAAGAAGTAGTCAGTCTTCTAATGCTGCTACAAATACAACAATTTCTACTATCTGCATAGTAGAGGCGGAACCACCAAACCACAAAGCTGTAATGCAATCTGCAGAGGCATTAGACTGGCAAATGGCAATTAATTCTGAATCTGTATCAGTTATGAAAATAAGGTTATTTCATTTATAAACTAAGAAAATATGCCTGCAGGAAAGATTCCGATTCCTGCACTGTTGATTAGCAATAAAGCTTGATTACAAGGGTGTATCTGTCTATTATAAAGTAAGACTTATAGCATAAGGATTTCAACAGGTAGCTGGATTGGACTTCACCAAAACATTTACTCAAGTTGCCAGCCAATCAAGTGTCTGGATAGTTCTTGATGTTGCAGTTGTAATGGGGGCACCCCTAGGAAGATGGATCCCAAGGTTGCGACTGCATCAAACAACTTCAAACTTAGCGCCAAAAGTTCTCACAGATGTAAGAGTAAAGTAAACAGTAAAACTTAATATCGTTAAGCCTGACGCTTAACTCAATTAAGGTCTCGAGAGGATTGATTGTTGGAGTAGGAGAGTTCTCGCATAGACTTTCAGGTAGTTTTATCTTATGCCAGAAACTCCCCCATCAGTTTACTCCAACTATTCAAGCACACCCTTCTCCACTAAGGGTGGTCTGACACATCTCCTGGCACACCCTTCGGGCATGCATATGTCGACAAACCCTATTCGGCATTCACCTTATGTGGTTATTGTTTCTGTGGTGCATCTCCATTTCGCCTACCGGAGTAAAAACTTCTTCGTATCGGCATCTTGCCAGTGGCTAATAGTCAAGACACCTGATGAACTGGACTATCTATGACACTCTTCCCATATGCATTTATTTCTACTTGATCCCGAAAGCTACCGTGAGCGGTTTACCTATCTACTATTTATCAGTCTGGGGCTTCCAGTGTCTTCTGCAGGATACCGTGGTCCAGAGTGATCCAATGGGTGCTACCCATGACCACTATCCCGGATCCTGCTTACCTGTGGCAGGAACCATGCTTTTAGTGTCTCTGCACTTCCCTTTCAGAGCCTATGACATTGGGGACACTTTCGGGCTTGGTAGGTGTAAAACTCTCCCGGTCGCCCTGGCACCACCTGGGACTACCTTCCGGACCCCCACAGTTAACACCCGTTGATTCTGTCAGTTTTGGTCTGTTTTACTCCAAACAACTTGGAGGGGGTACTCCACCTTGCACTCTATGCTCCCTTCTATATCCTGGGAACAGCTTACAGTCGACCGGATGGCAGCGACGTATACGGTGTTGCAAGCAGTTCTGCAAAGATCCTGCTTTCCTGGACTGCACACAACTGTGCAACCGTTTGCCCATGATATCCGGGCCTCAAGGCGGGGCCGGAGGGGTATGATATAAATAATATCTCCAATTTACAGCTTCTTCGGAGCTGCGTAGCTCACCCAATAGCATCTCCCAGAACACCAGATTCCAGTATAATGCATCTCTTCACGTGACAAACATTCCAGTCATTTTCCCAAACTCCGCAAGGGACTTCGTATTGAAAGGTAGGGTAACTCAGGACTTTAGACAGGGTAACCCGAGCCTCATGGCAGGGTAACCTGATCCTGAGGGTAGGGTAACCTTGTCTGGTGGACAAGATGACTTTTCTCTGTTACCCTGTCTATTTTGTCACCGGAGATAGATGCTTTCTGACCTTTCTCCAGTTACCCGGTCTAGCTGAGTAACTGCCCCTTTAGAGGTCCCTAAGTATGCTGACACCACCCCTGGGTGTATCCAGGTACCTAAGTACCTGGCTAGCTAATTCTGTTTATCTCGGAGCCCAGGCCATTGGGTCTCCCTAGGTCAAGTACTTACTTGCCTGCCGGTTCTTACCAGTTCGTCTCCTGGCTCCCTGTATGGGTATAGGTTCCGACTGCCGTAGCTCATGTATGCTGGGTCATTACAGCAGTAGTACTAGGGTATGTGATACAGCAAATAGATGGTGTAATCCCATTTCCAAGTAGTAAAATAGAAGCAGAAATCTACATTCAACTACCAATAGGGGTCATGGGAGGCCCTCGACTTGCACACTTAAATCAAAGTTAGTGTGGGTTAAAGCAACCCCCCTGATGCTAGTACTCTACCATAGATAATTACCTGATATTGAAGCCCAGGTTTTGGCAAGGATGGTTTAACTGCCGTATTCATACCTACCAGGATGGCACAATCCTAACCCTTTACATTGATGATCTACTTATAGCTGGGGAGCTAGATGCTATGCAAGATGTGTAGTGGATGTTGAAAGCACAATTCAACATGGTTGATATCTATCTGGTAGGACACTTTCTGGGAATAGTAGTACCTAGAGACCTAGTGGAGTGCAAAGTCTATGTTACCCAGGAGGGCTACATAGAGCATATACTGGAAAAGTTTAGAATGAGTCAATGCAAACTGGTTACTACCTCAATAGACAAGGAGAAGCCAAGAAAAACAGCATCAGATGAGGATGCCTGTAATAAATCCCTCTACCAACAGCTAGTTGAAAGCCTCAGGTAGATAGCAATTGGCACCCAGCCAGACATTCCCTTCACTAGATCTTACCTTGCAAGATTTAGTACAAACCTATCCCAGCATTATTGAGTTTCTGCATAGCATGTTTTACAGTACTTAGCTGGTACAAAGTACCTCAGACTTATGCTGAGAGGAGGTTTGAATGATGTAGTTAAGCTATCTGAATATGTGGACTCAGACTTTACCAGAAATGCTGTTTCGTTACAGTCTACAATGGGATACCTGCTTCGGGTTGGCTTTGGAATAGGTTATTGGCATTCAAAAAGACAGACAGTAATGACTACTAGCACCATGGATGCAGAGTTTATTGCAAGTACATCTGCAATTCAGGAACTTCTATAGTTCCATCAGCTGGTTACAGAGGTTACAAGATCACTACTTCCCCTCAGTACCCTGTTTAAGGACAATAAAGCTTCTCTCTCTCTCTACCTTTAAAGACACAGCTTTTAATCCTCATTCAAGACATGTTGGTGTTCAGATATGTATGGTTAGAAATCTGATTGAAGATGGCGGCATGGAGGGTATAATGGAGTATTGTGGAACTGGTAATATGGTGGCAGATGGCCTAACAAAGCCTCTTGTTGGCAAGAGCTATGAATGGTTTGTTTCCATGTACAGATTATGTTGAGATAAGATATATTAAGCAGATGTGGTGGTGTGTGATAAAAGTTTTCTCTCTTATGTTTTTCTTTTGTTACTTTTATTTTCTGCTCTTGTCTGAGTGTCATGAGGCTATGCCAGCAATGTAGTGTGCGCGTGGTGGTGAAAGAATGACTTGTGTGTTTCCCAGCTACGACACTGCTACTTAAGAGAGAAACACATGTGTGCCAAGCCTCGCTCCCTAGCGTACGCCAAACCCCACTGCGCAACCCCAACGCCCATGAGTAGCTACAGGTACCTAGTGCCAACAAGCAAGGGGAGTGTTGGTAGTTAGTGCTGGGGTTATCCTCATGATAGATAGCGCCTTGGGTGACCTGCAAGCGGTGGCTTGGCACACCTGTATTTCCCTCGTATATGGGTAGTGGTAGAGAGAAATACAACGAGTAGTTCCCTTCCTTCCTCTTTTCACCTCCGGTGCTCACACTGAGATGTTCCCGCAATAGGAGACCTTCGCTCATATTTGTATGGAAGGATTTCACAGATTCTTTGCACGAGAGGAAATGCGGGGTCTCAAGGAAAAAGAAAAAAGGAAGGAAGGAGAATTGGAATAAAAAGCAAAAGATAAGGAAAAAATAATAATAATCCCCTGCCTATACAAGTAGTAATAGAAAGCCGGAAGAGTTTCTGAAACCTAGTGATCATAGTCTGCCTTCCTGGATTTCTCTATTCCGATAGAGTGCCATAGGACAAGAGAAAGAGATTTTTTTGGCCTTTGTGTTCGGTCAATAGTCAGGCTGTTACCAGTGGACTTGAACACTATAGGAGGTAGCCCGAGGAGAGTGAGGGGAGGTGGATATGCATATATGCCCCTTGTACCGCTGCTATCTTTCCGCCTATGTTGATTGATATGTTGGTAACCAAAAAACCAAAAGAAGACCCTACCCGATGAGGGGGGGGGGTGAGCTAAGGATGCGGTCAGGATGCGGTCAGGATGCTTGAGATTTAGAAATGAGGCGAGAGCAACAGTTAACCTCTGCCAAGCACAACCGGGCACTGCTCACCTCCACCGGATATATCCTTCGCGAGGCATAATCACAAATCATTCTCAAGAGGATTGGTCCGGGATCGTATGTCCCTTTGCGGGCTGTACGTTCAGCCAATGCCCCACCACCAGAAGTGCGCACCAATCATGATAAGTGATTTGGGGTGTGATCTGTTGTCTGGTACCAACTTTTCACCTCTCCTCCGGGATACTTACCGTGAGGTTCCTTCCGGGCGTTGAGGAGAGTGGATACTTGCCCGGGGTCATTTAGTAAGTAGCCTTGTGCAGTCCAGTACCCGGAGGATGTGTGAGCATCTACTGATTGTATTTTCACAGTTGGGGTCCCTATTACATCCACTTTCTGGCAGAAACTCTAAAGCTAATATCAATATAGTCTGCTATTTGTACAGTACTCGCGACCGGTGCAGGGAAGAGATGCGCAGCGCTACCCTCCTCCATTATTAACTAGGTATTCCGGGGGGGGGGTGTTAGCTAGTAGAATCGATGCTCCTGAAGGAGCACACGGAATTCCTGGAGTGAGGGAAGAGTATTTAAAATTTACAAGGCTTTTCCCGTGTCGGGACTAACATACCGGTAGGTATCGAGGCAGGTCTCCATCATCGAGAGCGATCACAATCGGTTTTGGTCTTAATTTCATTTTCGTATCAAACTAGCCTAACGCAATCCTGGTCAATGGAAAAGGAGAACTCCGTACTCATCCAAGCGTGTCGGGCTGATCGAGCACTTTGCTCAACAGAAGAGTTCAACTAGGAGCGGCTAGGTAGTGCATTTGCGGGCTACCAAACGGGGCTATAGGTGACATTCTAGCTCCCAAGGTATATTCCGGCGCATCATACTCTGCCTAGAGTCGTTACAGTATTGGGACACCTGGGCACTAGCGCTGCCTCGATGGTATGTCCGCACTAAGGCATGGGATTTAGAGTAATCCTAGTGGCATACTTCCGGTAGGTGCCACGACAAGTTCCGACACTGCTTTGCTGTATATCCGTTCTTATGGCTCTGCCGGTCGTGCTGGTGGTCACGGCGGGTAATATTGTGATACAGGTCATGTTTTTCTTCGTGATACTCATGACTGCTCATACCGGCAATCTAACCATGACTGGTTAATAACACCGCTGGTTCGACTGTCGCACCGCAGAAACAGGGTCAATATTTTCCACTGAGACTTTCGGCGGCACTTTCTCCGGACTAATCTCTAGGAGTCAGTGGGCCCCGTGGTATGTTCTGGGGCCATGATGGTATGTAGGGTATTACGGATATTACAGATATTATGGGTTCACCCTTATTCCTTACTTCTGGAGCCACCTTATCTGTGAGCTGCAGAGCAGATAACGCATCGAGAGATAAACCCGCGATAGACTAGGGCCAAGAAGCAGGAAGAAATAATATGCCTGAGGTTGAGCTCGGCGATCAGGGGACAGGTTTGTGGATTGGGATTTCTTTTAACCACCCTGTTCTGGATGGGCTATCGTAATTAGAGTCATAGACATCTCAGCTCTCTATATTATGTGTAGCATTGAGGGTGCCTGTCTCCATAAAGTTTAGACGGGTTAGACGGACCACAGGCAGACTTGCATGCAGGAATAATCCATATGTTCATTCTTAAGTTAAATCTTATCTTTCTTCTCTCCTCAGTCCAACGATCCTCACAAGCTCACCAACGTATACCTCTGTCTGTGGGCTGCTAAACCCTGATCTTAAATTTTCAAGAGTGAGCTGCTCCCCCATACCTTCTCCCATTCACCGCATCTCACTCGACAAAAACGCCCATGCTCAACAGGGCTCCACTCTGCGTATTCTCACATTAATCAAGGAAGCGAACCGCAGCGGCCCGCACCCCCCCAACCGGTATCCTTCCTTGATCCCCGCATAATATGATCTGCCCACGCAATTGGCCGACCGGGTCGTGTAACGCAAGAGAGCAAATAAGAAAGTATGGCCAGCGCACCAACTGCTGTACTCCAGTACCAAGACATACATCCTTGTGGAAGGCAAGGACTGATCGGGAAAGTGGGGGTCTTGTGTTTGTGTGATTAACTACTGAATTATTGCGCATGCAAGAGCGCTCCGGAGATCACAACCCACCGATCTCGAAGTGCCGTTCGAGAAACGAAACGATTTTACAGGGATGGGTGTTTCGTTTCGCCCGCGCGGGGGGGGACGTGATCTCGAGATTTATCGGGTATCTACAAATAGAGGTATCGCATTCGAAATGGAAAAGTGGGGTAATAAGTTTCTGTATTAATTTCAAGGGTTCCTACCTCTGCCCTCCATTTTCAATTCCGAGGGCACTTTCGTGCTTTTGTCGGCGGTGGGGTTTGGATGCGGCTGGCACTCGTACCCCTCTCTAATTTTATCACCTTATTTGCCAGGCTGTGTTCGGTGTGCTAATGTCCCCTGCAGGATTTCTCAGTTGAGTCCTTAGTTCACAGTTCAATGGACACAGAGGCTTCCGAAGCAGGGGGGCGTAAGCTGTATGAAGAGTAGCTAGAGCAGCTATCGTGCTAATTATTAATTGTTCGTTCGTTGTCCAGGTGCAATACGCATCTCGTAAATCAGAAGCAGTTAGACGGAATTCGAGCCGACAAGAATGATGCGCCCAACTATCACACATTGTGTAGATGACCTGTAGCCTTATTTACTCCGCAGTGGATTCCTCACGGATTGGGTAAAGACATACCTTCTGCTGGAATATCCGGGATGAATAGGGGTCCCAGTTTGTGATATCTACTAAGCAATGTCCCCCGCGGGCTCCACAATGTGATATTGAGTGTCCAAGTCACAATTGAGAAGAAAACCCCTCTCCGAGCCAATTAGGGACGAACCACTAACTTACATCGGCTTTCTCCCAACTCAAGATTGTGATTTACGGATGACTCTAGTAGGCTACTCTAAGCGGCAAAATTACTAGTGCACTACCGTAAACTAGCTAAACCAGAATAGATTGTTTTGTCAAATGGGGGTTTTTCTTTTCTTCTTTACTGCGCTTCTAAGTGATCACTATCGAAGACACGACTCCTCTCTTCCCTTTAGGTATTGCGATAGCAACAGGGCAGAAGTGAAGAACCGACTCAGCAGGCGGGATTCCTCTCGGAGGATAGGAGGGTATGGGAGAACACTTATCTCGAAGGGAAGCAAGTTTCCCACGCACTCAAATTCAGAAGCATATAATAATCGACTTTGTAATGATTAATATAAATCAAAACAAGGAGCAGGTTTTGGCATGAGCCTCCAGCAAAAAGGATGTTCTAGAGGTCCCAGGACAGATTTCCGGATGAAAAATGGTAAGATCAACCCAACGATCGTTTTCTCCGTGGATGAGGCAGTGCCGACGATCTAAACCCAAGCTTTGTCCAAGGCGAGTTGGCCGATTTTCCAACGGAGGGTGAATACCTACCCACCTACTCACCAACTGTGATGTTGTGAAACGGTTGGCGGTGGGCATCCACAGCTCATCAGAAATGGCAACCGTGGAAACTCTCGGTAGCTAGGGAGAATATATCACAACACTGACATCTAGTTCTTTGCTTGCAAAACAAATCCAGCGCACTTCCATCACGAAGCCTTGTATAGACATCTTACGATGTCAGGAGAGTGGAAAAATTCTACCTAAATTAATCATTTGCGAACAGGAAACAGGGGGTCAGTCTCGAGGTCGTAGAGATTTTTGTCGCACCGCCGTGCCTAAATATCTCGTTAAATCACCCAAATTGAATATGGAGAACCCCGATGATCCTGTGAACGAGTGGATGCCGAACCAGCACCGCGACAGCCAACTATGGAGAAAACTGGGAAGTCTAAACCGGGGAGGGGGAATTGTACTGGAATCAGTGTTTACAGCTCTGGAGGGAGGAAGAGATGGCCGGATACAACAGGGGGCCCTTGAAATGTGATACTTGCAGGATAGCTGAGAGACCGGTGAAGGGGTGCGAAGTGGGAACACATTTGTCCCCAAAATGACCCTGAAGCTCAGGTATCACCTCACACCCAAGTAAACCAATTTCTCCCAGCATGCAGCTCATCTCATGCACTGTAAACTCAGAACGTAATTTGGGAACATTTAACCTTTCGATTCAGCATCGATACCCACAGCTTAGGATCGACCGACACGAACCGTTTTCATCATTCCACCCATGATAATGGGCTAGGTTACCATGAGGGTCACGATATATCACTCGCATAGATGGAAAAATTATAGTGGTCAAGCGAGGATCCTTAGCGGTGAAGCTTGGAGAAGCCAGTACACAAGGTCACTTAAGCGAAAAAATTCAAGTAAAGAGCGCTGCTGCATAGGAGCGAATCTCTCTGCAATTGTTTTCCCCTCTGCTCTTTGACAATTGTATGATATTTCGGTTTCCTTCATAATCCGTGGCGCTCGCTGGAGTGATCGGACTTTCGCTGAGCAATCAGTGTGAAAAATCTCCGGCTATAATTGAAACACTGTACTGCCGTGGTAGCAATAACGAGTGGGGACACTGACACTCGTCTGATTCCCATAATCCTTTCCACTTAGGGCATGGAACTAAGCAGATTGAGACATGCCGTTGCGAGGACCCCACAGGAATTCCGCGAGACAAGAACGTGTCCATGCATAAGTGTCCCTGAGCACGGCTGAGTGGCTGCGTCGAGTCTTTCCCCAGCAACCTGGCGGATGTCAAGCAGGAGAAAAGCAAAAGCGATACTCAGACAGACTTTGCCGACCAACAACCTGGAAGCAAGAAAAGAGGTCTTCCCTTTTCCTTCCGGTGCTTCTAATTCAATCCACCCATCTGTTCGACATTAATATGTCATATATAGAAGATAATCATGGACACTAAGTTAATGCTCCCGATGGTTTCACAGAGGCATGATTGGCTGAACACGGAACCCCCCAGCGTGGCAACCGCAACCCACCAGTAGCACAATAATTTACCCCCATAGCCCGATTATCCCATTACCCCATTACTAGCAGCTTTACCAGCCGATTTGACGCCAGGCAATTCCATGGGGAAATGAGCTCGCCCCGGGGTTTGTGCAGGAGGTTTTTGCCCTTAGGGATGCCGAGCTACAAGTAGAGTAGTCGGTCTGCATGGTCTTCATTACTCGAGTAAACAAATGTGTGCTGCAATTGCTTTTTCCCTTTGCCGCTGCCGCACAGCTCCAAGACCAGATCCCTGGGTGTTTGGAGGAAGCAGACAGGCACGCCAGCTTTTGGCAGGCCGTAAATCGCCTCCGCAGCCCGTTGGCCACCCCTGTACCTTACTGGCGCCAAAAGCTGGTGGTGTGGATAGAAAGGAAACTGGATTCCGGGAGGGTGGGGCTCGGTATCCGAGTAGACCGCGCTCAACTCCAGTGGGTTGCACCCCCCACAGCCTCTTTCCCCTTTACTCATAGATTGGGAACAGGGATCAGAAACGCCATCCTCTCGAACATTCGCGGAGCCCACAGTATCCGCTGCCCATTTGTGTTTTCCGTTGCAATCCGGTAGCTAAATCAAATGATAGACGTTCATCATTGAATTTTAATCGGAACTGGGACTCAAGCATTCATGATATGATTGGGGCTAACAAAATTCGTTTCCGTTCAGATCCCCGAATGTGATTACTGGATTCAAGCCAACCTTCGTGATGGCAATAATAGAGTTCTTCAATACCAGTACTATGCAGTAGCGCAATACGATGCAGTGGTTTTGGCAAGATACCAGCCAACAACCAAACGGCCAAGACCTTACCGACAGCAAAGGTGTGGAACAGGTACAGTACTGTACGAGTAGTGTTGTCCTAAGCCAAGCCTCTGAGCTCCTATCTGGGATGTACGGTACTGTACCAGGCCCTCCACGTAGATGATCGGAACAGGGATGGTCCGCTTGTTTCGTTTACGAGATATCCCGATAACAGTTGATATTCAGGGATGTTGAGGAAATATTAATATTGTCCGACCCGACCCCGACTCCCCGACTCCCTGGAATCCGCCAAACAGAACACTCTCTCCGATTGTCAGTGCCCGAAATCTTTTAGTACGATAGCAAGATGTCCGGCTTCTGCTTCTCTTTGGAACTAGCATCCGTGAGGGTCTCAGAGTCTCCTCTTTTAGACCCAATTAAGTTAGTGCTGGGTAAACCAGGACATCGAAATTCCAATTGAGGGTGGGGAATTTATCTGATGTGTGTGGGCACAATGCTGACATGAATGACGGAAGATTCTGTATCTCACCGGTGTAAGTGCTGGGCTCGCTTCCTAGGCGAGATAGGGTGGAAACACACCACAGGTCGTGATTGGCATATAAATTTACTTTCCTGGTTGCCTATGGTATTCGGGGGGTAATAGTCGACGAGCCTCCGAGACTAACGGCAGTGGTGATAACACGGGTAGCATACTACCTCCTGTTCAAAAAAAAAAAAGGGAAAAAGGAAAAAGGAAAAGGAAGGGAGGGGGAAAGTCGACAGCCCGCTGGCGCGGCCCTGTGCAATTCTGTGAACCGTGGGATTAGTGCAGCTTCGCACCGGCATCTGATACAAGGATGAAGGGGCTCCCCGCGCCGTGAGTGCGCCCTGTTATTGTAGTGAGACTGCCAAGAGTACCGTTCCCCACCTCCGGGTACGGTATTGTGCCGGGGCGTCATTGCTTCTCTATCCAAATCGTGAATCCATGCTCAGATACTTTACCCCTACCGGTACAGTACACAGGTTTATTCCGCGAGTTCCACAGCGGTAGAAATTTACCCCCCAAAGAGCCTTACACTAAGAATTGAATCATCGATTTGATAATATCTTCGATGATAGGCCCCAGGAGATCCGGAGGAGTCAGAAAAAAATGATCTAGTTGATATCCTTGAGGATAAACTGCTGAAATCAGCGTGATTTATATCCTTGCATTTGCCCCTGCAAATTCCCCACCATCCTGATCCGAGATAATGATACGTCCTGCGCCTCCTCGCGAGAGTTGTACCGACTTAGACTAAAGTCTGACTCCATCACTTTCGCCCTGTTTTTTCGGTCCTTTGGCCCAGTGGTTTTCCCCACCCATCACACACAGCACATGCCCCCCGGCAGACTCCATTAGTTCGTCTCCTATATCCGAGAAGACTAGAATTTCTGGCTCAAGAGAAGCCAGCCACCATCCCAAGATAGTGTGGGGTTTTGAGCAGGTTTTCTTGACCTAAAAAACTAAACCCACCGCCCAGTCGCACCCACCCCGCTATCAGGGTTCTCGATATTCCGGATGCCTCGCTATCCCTTATGAATTTTTGCGAGTGCTTAACTTCTTGACACCAAACCCTGACCCGTCGTCCCGGATGACCCACTGTACCGGACAGGTCCCCTGGATTTCGGCCGTCCGGGATTGCGGGATGCGACTGTACTTGCAAGCATATCACAAGTATCATCTTCGCATCTCAAGCGTTGTGAAATCCCGAGAGATGACATGATTCCAACCTGACGGTCAAGTCCTAGCCACCCAAGCGCTTCCAAATATCGTAACCACGCAGTGCAGGGAACAGGAGAGACATGCACGGCAGGGCTGCTTCCCGTACTGTAGTCGTTCCCCACAATTCTTTTCTTTTCTCACCCATATCCTTAGTCTTGGTTCCAGTGCTCATTTTAGGCACGGGGCCTGCATCACTTGTGTTCGAGGGACCAGCCGAGCTCGTTGGCACTCCGTCCCGTGTTACCCGACTTCCGCTAGGAAGGAACCTGTCTAGGACGACCCACCCAAACCCCACGTCTAGGGAACGTCAAAAGGGCTATGATCGATACCGTAGTACTGTACGAGTCAGAGTGGGAATCATCTACAAGTACTAGTACGAGTACATTTCTGGTGTAACCGACCCTCTTGTGTGGTGTTGTGCCATAATCCATCGGTGTTCCACGAATCCAACGACCGGTTAACGTGCGAATGGGGCACGGGATTGGACCCCTGGCACGCGCGTAAAAGCAAATTTCCTCCAAACATTGCGGGTAAAAGCGCCTGAAGAATAATCAAGAAAACTCTTCTGCAAAACGGGCTAGAAATCTTCCCCTCATTTGGGATATGGAGCAAACTTGTGAAAGTTCAATCCCTCTCACGCCACTAGATTCCAACACGTATCCCCGCGTCTGTGTAGCGCGTTATGCAGTGTATCCAATATTTGTAGTAGGCGGGGTGAAAACCGATAAGAAACTGCCGTGCTGCTGGATTTTAGTAGTATCAGCACTTACTTCATACGCTGCAGTGCTATGACACTGTGGGCTGCGTTTGCGGCGGCAAGGAAGGCACGATATCTGTAGACTACACGCACCGCACCCGAGCGCCACGGAACCACCATCTATGGCCATACAGTCTTGGTATCAACCCACTCGCGAAGTTCGTCCTCTTCGTATTGGTCCATTCTTCCACCACCTCTAGTGCGGAGCTTCATGTATCCCAGAGATATAAGGGGTTTCTCTAATCTCAATGCGCTTTGGCGCCTGTGATACTGTATCGGTCCGTTTTGAAAACCCTCGGGCCTTACCACTACGGCAAGTGGATAGCGGGAACTGATAACATACGAGTTTTCCCAGGAAAGTTCGTCAACCTTTCATAGTACTGTATCCACCCGTCCCCTGCGGAGTTCCCCATTAGTGTAGTTCGGTCCTTGAATCACCTTTCCCCCCCTCTCCTTTTACGCTGAGAACCATATTCGGGTAGAATCACGGCAGCCCCCGGGGTGGGATGGGTTTTTTTACACAACAAGCTCAGGAGTCCCCGGCAATGCTTCTTAGGGAAACCTGGGGGCTTCGTGATGAATAAATACGGTATTCGGGTCGCTGACGGCTTATAGAGATGGATGGGGGGGTTTGGCAACGAGTGCCGTAACTCCGCTCTAGCGTAGGAGAATGAACACGATTCTACTCGTATGGCTACTACTAGGCTCCTACTTTCTCATTGTAACATGGGGTATCGAGCATCACATTTTCCCTTGGGGCCTCTTCGGATATCCAGCCCAAATGGCCACGGTTTCCCAAAACCCGCCACCTCTAAATACGAGTGAGCACTTATGATGATCACCGTTATCTCTCTGCAGAGGCCCATTTATGGCGAAATGATGGAAGGTTTTGTTGAATCCTCGGAAGTGACAGTCTGCCTTGAAAGGTTAATCGCCCCAAAAGCAAGTAAACTATATCATGCCCGTCTCCGGTTCTCATCGCTCAATGAGATATCCCCCTCACATGTTGATATCGATGGCTATCCTCTCTCCTCTTTCCGCTAGGCCCACCCATGTCGGTGTGGCATTCCTCTGTGCTCCGCTTGGCCGAGGTGATAGAGACCTCTGCTGAATCTAGTATTTGGAGCTGGATCGTCCTCGCCACGTATAAACCTCATGTTCAAATTAAGAGGAAATCGCCGAGAGCATTCAGACCTAGCCCCTACAAGACTTATTAAAGTTAGCAACTATACTTTCAATCTTGACCGGCTCATTGAGAACGGGCTCCTCCATACGCGATCGCATGATAGAGAAGCAGACCTGCGGACGGCTCGGTCGGAAATGTTTTTCTCAACCTCCTCCTCAGATTTGCGAAACGTAGGTTTAGTGCCACTACGAGCTCATTGGCCCAGATGCAATGGCAACGGTCACTCGAAATCAATTGGATATGTATTGTGTCATGTTGCCCCACCACTAGCAATCTATTACCCGCGACCCGCGAGATTACGCGATAACGGGCTACAGTACAGTAGTAACATCCAGCCACCCATATTAGACATAGCACGGATACGAAATATCCCCGCCAGGATTATCTTCTCATTCACGGAGGGACGAACTAGTTCGCCCTACGGTTGAAAGCTGAAATCGCAATGTCCTCCAGCGGTGTACAAGTATTCCTGTCCGGGATGTTATAGTTAGGTCCCTGCCAAGGGTCACCGTGGGCGCTAGCACCCTGCGGTTGTGCCTGTCCGGTCAGTTCCCATACACTCGCTTGGAATACTAGTACTATTACTTGCGTCGATGCGATGCATGAAGGAGAAAAAAAAAAAAAAAAAAAGAGCTCGTACAATTCCAATCTGCAGACATACAGAACGGTCTGTGTGGTAGAATAAGTGTAAAATATGCAGCTCAGTGCACACGGACCATACCCGAAAGGCAACCATGACCAGATGAAGCCGGGGAATCCGATGAGCGAAGAGGAGAAAACTGGAGTGCCATTGCAATCCTTCTATCGTCTGGCGGACGTAACCAATCAGCAATGTTGTTGTTGAGTCGTCCGTTGCAGAGGTGCATGCATTGACGTCCAGGGTTGTGTACTATACGAGCGCATGTATTCGTACAATACCGGTACAGTACACCAAAAAAAAAAAGGAGAAATCAGTTGGGGTAGAAATAAATTGTCAACTTATTGTTAGTTGGTCCAACACCTAATAAAGAGTTCGGGATTCATCAAGCTTGGGGAGTGATCAGCAGGGGTGTTGAGGTGCAAAGTCCCCGGCATGAAGTATACTGTCGCACCCGAGCACTTTACTAGTAGAGTGAATTCGGTATGGGCGCCCGGAAGCGCTCAGTTGATTTGCCATACAAATTCTTTGATCCCTGTGCTCTGGTACCTCGCGCCTGCTACAGTACCTGTAATAGCGCTTGGTTGATAGTCGTGGCCTACCGGTATACCCTCAGGGTCCAAGGTTGAAATAGGCATAGAACCTCGTTGTTTAATAGCGCTAGGAATATTCAGCGGAACGCGCGTGAGAACGTGTACTGTAGAGTACCGTACTAGTACTCGTACCCTTCTACACATGCTCTGGTCCCCTTGTGCGAGTACGGAGGACGAGGGTGCAATTCCGTGCGAAAGAGCGAGAACGGGGGGGAGAATAATGGTTGCCGGGATTCAAGGCGGAGAGCTTTAGGGTCGATAATGACGGTCTCCATCCCCCCCCCCCCCCC
>PYWC01000049.1:1125814-1157040 GCA_003182015.1 Tuber magnatum
GCCAGCATGTGGCGGTGCAGTACAATCCCGCATCTATGACTTCGCGGTGCCCATTGCGGCGGGGGAAGTAGGATTCGGCTGCTGTCGACGAGGGTTTCGATAACTAAATACCGGTACGATAGTACAGTACTGTAGTCAGAATTCCAGGAACCTTTCCCACGTGGGCGAAAAGGCTATCAGTATGACACTGCATATTCCGGAATTCGCGGAGCGTGCCCCAAATGAGAAATATTTTGTCTCAATTTATCGCCGGGCCACCAGAGAGGCTGGTGGCAGAGGAGATACTGTACCTTGTCTCAATGCCGTTGGACCAACGGTACCATACAGATCGGGGAGCATTCCTATGCCCAGACCCGTACTGCATGGTGCGCGGGTACAGCGCGGGAACTCCAGCGCCAGTTCGTGCGGGAGGTTTTTGTTTTGCCATAGCCGGGAAACTATCCCTGGTAAGCAAACTTCGCCATGAGTATGGTAGCCCGTGTGCGGGCATGGCCAAGGTCGCCGGCCTTTCGGAATACGGTAGTTGGCAAGGTGAATTTAGTCATCGAATCTCGGGCAAAACCGAGCAAGCCGAATGTGCCATTTTTGTCTTTTGCATGAATTGCTTTAATTATGCACCTCAAAAATTGAACCCCCAGGGTGTGTACGGGAACAATTTGAAGGGGAGGGAAGTGAAGGTTAAAATTAGGTTTCGGCTGATGCCAAGACCCGACATACCCGGCTGAGGGCGCAGCCTCGCCACAGTACAGGTACTGTACAGTATCGTACTCCCCCACAAGGTACTTGGGTAACTTACGGCACGGCCAAACACATGAAATCCATGACGGCTATCTAATCATATCAGCGGGAGGCAGTGTGTCGATCCATGATAGGTTCCAGTGCGACGGGTTAACAAACTCACGGGACCGACATGGTGACACTTCTGGAGGGCTGATACCGTACTGTGCCATACTGCACTCCCCTCCCTCAGATTAACTTAACGGGAGAAAAACACGGGGAAGAGACTGGCCTTCAGCCCCACCCCGAGACAAATTAGGAGAAGAATACGGCGGGCGCCCCAGCTTACTGGGAGAGGCAGGGAAAACATTAGAGTGTGGGGTCCAATGATTCCGGTTTCTACCATACGGTGGTGGATTTCTCGGTAGAGTTCGTCCATCTTTCTGGATGGTTATTGTTGGTTCTGCCTGTTGCTCCCCGCCGATTGGGGGGCTATGTGGGGGAGCCAGGGAAGTGAACTCGGACTCGGCGCCGCAGCGCAGGAATGGTCTCCCATCAAGGTTCTTACCCCGAGTGACCTGGGCCCATCACGATAGTTCGTGAATCACTCGAGCACCGCATGAGCTTGGGTATGTAGACGGTGTAAGCGATGCGGCTGGTTGGCTTGGGATAATCTCGTACAAGCTACCGGTACGGTAGGTGACTACTGTGGACGGCCATATAAGTTTTATCACGTGCGCTGAGGTCTGGGTGCTGGAGTACTTCATCTCGCCGATAGAACCTCCCCTCCCCTTCGCCCAGACAAGACCAATAGAAATACGAGGCAGCGTTCGAGTTTGGGTTCGTAGGCAATGGATTGAACCCGCAGAATAGCGGATTGGGCGTGCTTGTTGCACTTTCGAATACGGATTGTTCTAAGAGCTCTGGCCTCGGGTGGGGAACGCGGCTGAACGAGGGCTCCACCAATTCTCAATTCCCTCCGGGGTGGATCGGGTGATATTGTAAATACGCACTTCGCGCTAAATATAAACTTTGCAAAAAACAGAGTTAGTGGATTTGAGGACATTGACTTCTCTACTGTTGGCAATGAGGGAGTGGTCCAGGACTTGGGGTTTGGATCAGCTATGCTACATCATCGCTTGCATCACTCATCACTCGTTGTGGAAACAAAATTTTAGTGGTATCATAATATTATCGTATCACACAGCATAACTTTAGCAAGTGGTTCATAAATAGATTTGATAGTGGTGCCAAAATCGCCCCACTCCCCTCCCAACAAATATTCCAAAATTCCTTGCCCCTTCCCTCCGCACAATTCCGAAACAAAATAATCCCCCCCCCCCCNCAAAACCAGGGATCAAAAAGATCTAACTAGCTCTGGTGCATTCCCTCCCCTCAGCTATGGCGTGGTGCTCTGCACCCAAACTATTTCAACCCCCGTCTTATCATTGAACCATGGGTAAGAGGTCTTTCCGACGACCCGCTCAGTGCTTTTCCAACACTGCGACATGATCCTGTTCGCCGCCCGGACAATATTCTCCCCCTCTAGACAGTGTGCGGAAGCCGGATCCCAAGTCCTTATCAGACATGAGCCCACCGTGGCGGCATCAAAGGACGTGATTACGACGGTGGTGCACTTTCGTGGCCAGGTCATGGAGATCTTGGTAAGTGCTTCGCGGCAGTCTTCCATCCGGGCTCCTTGACTGGTGGAGCAGACGGGGAACGAACCGTGGAAGCCATTGGATTGAGGGACGGGAGTGGAGAGGGCGAGAGCTGGGAGCGGTTTCTCGTTAGGGATTGTTTAGTAGGGATGGGGAGGGGGGGAAGGAGGAGAAGCTTTATTGTATACCAAACAAGAGAGCAAATGCCTCAAGCAATTCGAACTTCATTATTAGGGTTGGGTGCTGTTGGGTGCTTGAACTACCTCTTGGGCTGGGGGAGTGCACTGAGGGAATCCGATGCCTTTATATTCTAGCTTTGGGAGTTGGTTTGTACAACTACCCGATATCTTTTACGTACGTTGTGGTGTCCCTACTCGTGGGAGTAAATAGTATCATTCAGCCCCGAGGGAAAGAAACATGTCTCGTCCTCGGCGGTGTTAGAAGTTGAACTGTCATTTGTCAGTGGGGGAAATGGAAAAGCTAGCCCGCGGTGCTAAAGTGCACACCATATTTCTTCAATCAAGCAACTAGGGGCCCGCAATGTGTGAGCAGTGTATAGGGCGTTCGCTGTTCTCGTTTCCTGATAAGCATAGCTCGGGTTGTCCACCGACCAGCGGGATATCTGGGAAGACGTTTTATTGGGTGCTCTAACGTAACCCCTCTACACACTCTAGCCAATACGTATGATGCTTTAAAGAACCGCTATAACCACTCAGATAGGATCTTTCGAGGCCTCCGGTGTCCAGTGCCAGGTTAGGCGTCCTCATCTAGAGAACATATCGGGGAGTTTGTGGTCATTAGGAGTGATTCCGGTGAATGGCCTGTGAATGGAGAGCAATTATCCGGAAGGTTCGCTTGTAGGCCCCCTCAGATATTGGTGCAAAATACCTGATTCCGTTAGCCAGGCTCGGGAACTGCACTTGGATAGTTTTCCATAAGGTGGGGTATCTTGTAATTCGCTCTCGCCGCTGGGCCACTAATCTCCGACAAGAGCTTCCAAAACGCATCAGTGCTTTTCCAGACACGGTATATCTGGAACCCTTTGGGCACGGTGAATCTCATTCACTGGTATCCCCAATGCCCTTCGGCCCGTCAAACTTGAGCCGTCTTGGGCTCCCACAGGAATATCCACCGGTGATTCGATAGCGTGTCTCGTTAAGATATTTAATGTATTAGAGGCATCCAGCCCCGCGGCAGAAGATCCCTAGGCTTTTAAGTGCCAAGTTTAGAGTAGATCTACTACCTATACTCAAGTTCAGCAGGGTTTTATCCAGAAAAGGCCTTATGCACACAAAAGTCGGACAACCGAAGAGATTGCATAGATGGTTCTCAGTCCGGGGGGCCGAATACCTCTATTTTACTGCAACGGCATTGAATTGGCCGAACTTGCACTGCCTTGGGTCTATGGGCTGCTCGGGCCGCTGCGGAACATAAAATGGGAGTCGCATGATACAGTCCTCTATGGATACTTCGGATATGATCCACTTCGGGTTGTCCGAGTACGGCTGGAGTTTCCAGCCAGCTGAGGCTCTGGTTGTCCCATCGGAGATTGTATCTCATAAGCTCTATCTCGAGTGTAAGGGTAAATTGGGGGGCAAGGTTGGGAAGTGCAGGTAGGGTATCTATGAATTTGGTGAGTCAGGAGGTGCCACCTTAAATGGGCATTCCCACCCCATTCTGTCGTGTTCCCCTCGCACCTACTCGTGAACCTCAGCCAGTATTTGGCAAGCCATCTATCTTAGCGGGTGCCTCGAGTTCTTTTCTGTTGAGGGGATGATGGCTCTTGGATCTAACCCGTCAGTCGCCTGTTATATAGCACCTCGCTGCGGGAATTGCGGGACCACAAGAAAATGAGAAGGAATGAAAGAATAGAATGAGGCGCAATGAACATGGGGCGATTCGAGCCCACTATGCTAACCCCGTGAATCCCTACCAAATCGTACATTCAAGTGTCTAAAAACCTGGAGTCAATGTTTTACTATTCGGACCGGGTGCTGGAACGCGGGGAACCAAAACCAGGGATCAAAAAGATCTAACTAGCTCTGGTGCATTCCCTGCCCCCTCCTGGCCATTCTCCTCTCACCTGGAAGCAAAGGAGCATACCGGAATGAATGGGGAGACGAAGGAAGGAAGGGGAACGGGGTGAAAAGAATAAAAGCGGGGTCGGCAGGTGTCCCTTCCTTTGTAGAAAATGTAGAGGCATGCTTCCCGCAAGGCCCCCACATCACCTGGAGGCGGGTGTTATAGGCTACAGGTGAAAGACTAGCGAAAATTTCCAACTCCCTTGCGATCTCAAGGGAGCCACGCTAGTAGAGCAATAGTTGTAACATGAAAGAATAGTCAACTTTTGAGTGATTTTCTGTGCTCCTGATTCCTTCCCCCAGAAGAGTGTCGGTTGAAAATTGAAGAGGTGGGGTGGGAATAGAGATAGCTGTTTATTTTTCCTAACCGGGAGTAGTTTGCTCATCCTACTTAATAATATTCGTAAATTTGGGGGCTGTGCAAGGATAATTTATATCAGGGGTTGTTATATTATTAATCTACATGGTTTCCCGTCGGAAAGGGTAGCTGAGTGAGAACCCATGATGGGATATCAAACTCCCCCCCGATCAATAGAGCTGTGGTAGACTGGTGAGATATTCCAAAGGAGGGTCCCTCTTAAATTCTGATGCAAGCCGAAGCCCATATCACTGCCGGTTAGGTGTTCCTTTGCATATTTGGCAACTATGTTTCTATCCTTCTGTGATCAACATGCTACCGGTCTTGTTGATCTAGCTAACTCACCAAGGCTCTCTCAGCCTGATCTTGCACTGGATAAATCAAATTTTCTTCGTTACTGGCGGTGTTTATACGGGAAGGGGATAACATTGTAGAGGTGACAACAAATAGCGGGGGGGATAGTGGGCTGTCCTAAGAGACCACATCTCACGTTTTCCACCGGACGTTATTGGCCGTGCCCCCTTTTCATTGCCTGACCATTCCCCATAATGCCTGCGTGATCCCGATAGGCGGCATAATTGGGCCTGCTTGATGTCTCTTTATATGAAAAAGAAGAATAAACTTTTGTTTGCCTAGTGGAGTGTTATACCTCCTCGGCGAAAGGCCGTGGATTATATACTCTATTACGACCACCGATCTTTCATAAACTTCTGAAAAGAGAATAAATCCTGGTCTCCCTCCCCCTGGGTCCGTGGGGAGAATATCGTGCATGTCGGGTAACGTGGCCCCCAAGCGGTCGGATATAGGTTAGAGGAGGAGGGAAAGAAAAACCTTTCGAGAAAGTAAATGTAAATAAAAAAGGTAGTAAGAGGATAAAAACCCTCTGTAATAACACCAAAAGGGAATATCTAACTGGAGCTGGGGACGGCAAGGGGGTGGGAGGAGAAGACTCTCAGCTACAAGATGTTGGAAGTGGTAGTTAACGCGAGCGGCGAACGCTAGCGAAATTCGAGATGTGAGACTGCGAGAGTAGGTGTGGGATAACTGCTGATGTTGTTGTGGGATTTACTGCAGGGACTGTTCTGGACTTATCATACCATTCCGTGGTGTTGATATGTGACAGCGCTATGGAATGGTATTTCGCAAGAGTAATTTGTTGAGTGGAGGTTGACATGGGCATGGCCTAAGTTATAATAGGATGTGACGATCCCTTCGCAGCCATTAAGGAAAGTTAGAACAAGTGGGGTTCTGTCGCACCAGTGGGCTGGGTTAGGGTTGGCTCGCATAAGTGGAATCTTTGCCAACTACAGGTACTGTGTCTCCCCTGTTATTATAGGATAGAGAATTTTTTTTTTCTTTTTCTTTCAAAAATCAGTAACGTACCCGATCGGGAAGCGGGCCGCGATGCCGAAGCGGGCCGTGGGGGCGGGGCTGAAAAAAGTGCAGATAAAAAGTGAAAAGGACACGATTCTGCAAAGAAAAAGTATCAGCCGGCTACACCATGGGTTGAGTGAAAGCAAGAAAGGAAGACCTTCTCGAAAAGAAGATTGCTTTAGCGATTCAGGCCTTTTGGAAAGGAAATTACCCCTCTATAACAGCCACAGTACAGGCATTCAATCTACCTAAAACCACCCTCGCATACCGGCTAAATGGTGAAAGAGTCTCCTGCCGTGTTGCCTATATCGAGCAACAACTTCTAACACTGGTAGAAGAGAAAGCTGTTGTGCGATGGATAAAAAAGTTGGATGATTGGGGCTTTCCACCCGGGTTGGATATGGTGGAGGGGATGGCACGGATGTTAGTAGGAAAGAAGAAAGAGGACCTTATTGGAGCTCCGGTAGGGAAGCAATGGATCACGCGCTTCTTAACTCGTCATCCTGATATCGCATCACTGTATAGTGGAAATCTGGACCGCCAACGTGCCTATACGAGTGATCCAAATAAGATCAAGGACTACTTTCGTAAATTTAATAGTCTCCAGATAACCCACAACCTCCAACCAGAAGATATATACAATATCGATGAGAAAGGCTTCATGATGGGAATGTTAGTTAAAACTAAGATGGTGACCAGAGTGGGAAGGAGGAATCCTAGGGTTACCCATGACGGAAAACGGGAGCTGATTACTGACCTGGAGACTATTTGCGGGAATGGTTCTTCAATGGCTCCCTTTTTAATTTTTAAAGCCAAAGTAGGCCATTCAATCGGATGGTATGCATGCCTTGATGATCCTAATGTGCTTCTAGCCTACTCGAATAAGGGGTGGATGGATGACTCGCTGTGTTATGAATATATCTCCCAACACTTCATCAAATTTGCCTCTCCTCCTACAACCCCCAACCACAAACGCCTAAATATCCTTGACGGTCACTCCTCCCATATCAACTGGGATTTTGTATGTTCTGCTTAGAACACAATATCATTCTCCTATGCCTTCCTGCTCATTCTACCCATTTACTGCAGCCTCTGGATGTTGCAGTATTTAGCCCTTTGCAGCACTTTTATGGTCTTGCTGTAGATGACTTCTGTCAGCACCATGAAGGAGGAATTCACAAAGGAGTATTTTGGCCTTTACTAAAAAAGGCACAGGCAGAGGCAATTACCCCCGATAATATTCTTGCCGGGTTTCCAGCTTGTGGCTTGATACTCTTTTGCCAAAAGGTAGTTCTTGACCGTCTTCAATTTTCTACCGCCTCTTCTACTACAACCCCGCAACAGCAATACCCTACCACCCCATCCAAGCAGCTGAAAACCCCCCGCAAGAGTACAGATTTTCACCGAGAGACAAATAAAGTGCTTGCTGCTGTTGAAAAAGCCTCACCAGAGCAACTCTGCAAGCTTATCTCACGGTTGGGTGAGCTTGGGGCAGCCGCTCAATCTAACTTGCAAATAGCGGAAGAGAGTTATCGGATGGACCGACGAAAAGCGATATCAGTTGCCCAAAGGGCTGATAGACGTCGCCTAACTACAGCCCGGGTCATTGATGGTGCTGAGGTACTGCAGCTTTATTAAATTCGCGATAAACAGGATTTGGAAAAAGCACACTGGAAAGCTAAAAAAAAAACCCCAGCAGGCATCCAAAGGCAGCAAAAATACTCCCATCTGAGTCCCCCATGTGCGCCAGCCTCAGGTTACATTTATCTCATCCTCCTCTTCTCTGATTCTCTCTTCTTCCTCTCCTGAAAGCATTACTATTATAAGTGATAGTGATACTGCCGAATTCTCCCCTACTTCACCTATTCCACCACCCCGCCGTCTTCGACAACCACTCACTATTGTCCCCCTAGCTACTTCTACAAACCGTAGGTTGCCTACAGCTCCTTTCTGCATAGTCTTACGAGATCCTAAGCCTTGAAATTCTTTCCTTCTTTCTTGTCTCTTTTTCCTATTAATATTCTTGTTTTTCCTAGTTTTCTTCCTCTATTTCTTTTTTTTTTTCCAACTCTTCAGGCTTAGACTGGTTCTCCTACTTGTTCTCTATTGATCTGTTTTTGTTTCGTCACATTTGGTTCAGAATTGATCGACTTGTTGCTGTTTTTGCTCTTCCGTTAAAGTGTCCCACTTCTGTGTGCCGTCCCGCTTCGCCGTCGGGGACGTTAGTGCACTACCCCTCTCATTGCCCTAGTTTAGACTTGTGTTCCATGCCCAAAAGTGCCCCCAAAAGTTCATTGATTATAAAATATGCAACGCAGTGCAGCTCGCCAGGCCTGGCATAGTTGCGTCACCGGTACAACCAGGCACCTCCATTGCAATGTTCGTGTATTCAAAGGAAAAGGAGAGTAGTATTAAATGAGCGAAGTCTTGTGACTAGTCAAGACGGTTAGTGAAATTTATAAGGAGTGTGCAAAGCGAGTGGGCTAGCAGCAAGTATTGTACCTGAGCGTTCAAGAGGATACCGGCAAACTACTGCATGCCTATCTTAATAGGATTCGAATTTACTGGGCCTAAACCATGCAGGCATTTCACGGTACTTTAGTTAGAATGACTATACCATGCATTCTACATCAATAGCAGATGTCCAACTCTTAATTTAGCCATAAAAAAAAAAAAAGAATACCACTAATACAGCAACAAAAGTAGCCGTTGCCAGAGGAAAAGTATGATACTCTGCCAGGTTTTACCTGTCCTAGAATTGTCAGTACTCCCTCAACGGGGCCCGAGAAACAATTCTACTTGCCCTGAAACAAATCCCCTCGGGTAAAATCTATCGGTATCATCTTGCGCATGAGTGCGGGCTTCACTGTGATCCTCGGGGGTTTCGTGAATGTGTTTAGGTAGAGCCATAGCGGTACCGGGAGTGAAACAATCCGGTATTGCCACACGGCTGACTTGAGGTGTCCGGCCACCTTGGTCGGAATTTCCCCCCTATGTCCACCTGCTCCAGCTACAGATGGTCTGTGTCGTAGTCAGGTGTTCCTCCCTTGGAGCAGCCAACAGGGGCCCGGGGGGCTCAAAATTGTCTTGATGAGGTCAAGTCATGATTGGTATTTCTGGCACCAGCCTGGAGGATAGAATGCTGGCAGCAGAAAGATGGGAGGAGCAGAGGATCTCTAGGCTCAAGGCGTTACAGTATTTAAGCGATATTTTGTTTTGTGTATATGATAGGGGATTATTTTTTTGTTTCTGCAAAAATTGTAGCGACAATTTAGTTCATCCGGTGAACGGCAGCAGTGATTGCATCCGCGGACACGATAACAGAGATCCCGTGGTGAAGGCTGAGAATCACTCTAGTATTGGCATTAGGGAATATGTTGGGGGGGGGGTGGATTTTCATTTTTGGACCTTCGTCCTTAAGTATACTGACTTTCCATTAATTGGGAATTCAGCTCTTTTACCAGGAGAGGCGAACAAACCACGCTACCTGCAGAGTTCTTCTCCCGAGTTTTCGTAATGTTTAAGAATTCCCACGTTTTCCATGCGGTAAGCAAGGCTGCTACAAAGTTAGCGATGTCAACCCTTAATGGCGAAATTTTAATAGTTTTCCAATATCCCTAATACCGTTGGTTAGGTAAGCGAATTTAAGCGCGGACCGGGCCTGGGTGACCTGGATAGTGCGGTATGATAGTAGTTCACGGGTTGTCCGGGCGAGCTTAGGAGGGTGCTCGGGTAAAGATATAAGCCATGTCGCTGGTTATCTAAGAGATCTCGTATGGCTGCCAGTAGGTGACCATTCTGGAGGGCTAAAGGTTTATCACGTGAGCTGGAATTTGGGGTCGGATCGTTTCACCTCCGACAGGAGCCCTCTTTCCCCTCCTCTTTTACCGGGCCAGTTCATTCATAGCACAGGGCAGCCTTCAAGTTCGAGTTCGCACGCGACAGTACTGTACCTCCATAATAGCGGACTGGGCGTGTTTATTGCACCTTCGAATACGAGTTGTCTGCGCCACCGCGGGAGCGCTCGAGTTATTTTCAATACCCTTTGGGTGGATTGGCGATTATTATGGGAATGTAAATCCGCACTTTGTTCTAAATATAAACCTTGCAAAGTGAAGTTGTAGTGCGAGAAGACTGGTTTCTCTGTTGTGGGCAACGAGGGAGTGATCTAGTACTCCTCGATTCTGCGGACTTTCGATTAGCGCCCATCGCTTCAATCACCCGTCGCTCGGGGGCATGGTAGGTGGTTCATAAATGGGTTTCATTATCGTGCCAAAATCAATCCAAGAAACGCTCAAAAACCTCCACCCCTTCCCTCTGCACACCCCAAACAAAAGAAACCTCCATCTATGGCGTGGTGTCCGGAACCGAAATGATTTCAACCCCCTTCTGCCCATTAGTCCCTGGGAAAGACCATCTCCCGGCAACCCTTGTCCTATTGTCCCACCAACACGTCGACATAATCTTCCTCGCCGCGATATAAATACTGGTTTTATCTAGGCAGTGCGCGAAAGCCGGATCCCAGGTCGTTATCCGGCATGTGCGCCATGTAGCGACTTCAAAGGACCGCGTTATGAAAGCATTGCAAGATCGTGGTGGGGCGGTATCCATCTGGAAAAATGCTTGGAGGCAGTCCTCTAGTAGCGCTCCTTCACCGGTGGAGCAGACGGGACGCGAGTCGGAAAAGTCATTCAATTGAAGGACGGGGGTACAGAGGGCGAGAGCTGGGAGGAGGTTTTCGTCAGAGATTGTTTACGAGAGGAGCGGGGGGGAAGAAGTATGAGAGAGTAAATTATATACCGAATAAGAGAACGAACGCTGCGAGTAATTGGATCTTCATTATTGGGGTCGGATGCCGTTGGATTCTCGGACTATCTCTTGGACCGGGGGAGTGCGTTGAGGGAATCCGATGCTCTTATATTCTCGCTTCGGATTAGTGCACAGTTACCCGATACCTTGGATGCGTTGCAGTGTCCCTACTCGCGGGAGTGAATGGCAGCGCTCAGCCCTGAAGGGAAGAAAAAGAGGTTCGGCCTCTGCAACGTCGCGGGCTGAGCTGGCACTTGTTTACGGAAAGGGTGGACCGAGGCACTATAGTGCATACCATATTTCTTCAATCAGGGAATCGAATGCATGTAATCTGTGAGTGCAATATAAGGCGCTGGTTGCTCTCACTGCTTGCGGGCATAGCCCGGATTGTCCACCGACTAGCGGGATATCTGCAGTCGGGGGGCCCCGTGGATCTTGATCCCGAATATTTCTATTTTGGAGCGGGGTTTGTTCGGTGATAGAGTGCAATTGCTGTACTCGTACGAGTACAGTACACCGTGCCCGATAGGTATGCTTTGAAGAGCCATGGTAACTGCTAGGGTAGGATCGGCAAGGGCCCCGGGCGTTGGGCAATAAGTTAGGGTGCATCTTTGGGGGAGATGATCGAGTTTTCTGTCATTTGGAATGAAATCGGCCAATGGACAGCGCAAGTATCTGGGGGTTCGCTTGAAAACTCACCCAACTATCGGTACTGTATTCTAAATCCCAGAAGTTTGATGCAAAAATCACCACAGATAGCTTCACCTACCGACGGATATTTGTGATTCGCTATATCTAGCGGCGCTCCAATCTCTGGATTCAAGGGGAAATTCTCCAGAGAAGGGTTAATGCGTTTTTCCTGATCCAGTATAGCTTGAGCTTTTTGGACGTGTTTTGAATCTCATTAACCGGTGTTAGCAACGGTGTCAGCCTGTCAGACTAGCCCGATTGTGGGGTGATGCGGCGATATCAACCGGGATCTGGGAGAAAACTCCGGGATATATTAAGGTATCAGAGCCATTCAGCCCCGGGGGTGAAAGGGCGTTTTTTGAATGCCGGGCTTCGAGCGGATCCACAATTTGCACTGCACTGTAGATTTTTATGCAGAAGAGGCTTCGCAGTACACACACCGAAGTCCGACAACTCGAAAGTCTTGCACATACCTTTTCAATCGGGAGCTGAATGCGGTTACGGATATTGTACCGCACCGCAAAGGCGTCGGGTTGGTCGTGCCCGAGGTATGATACTTGTACGTTGCTCTTGTACCGGTATCATACCGTGGGCCATTTGGGCAGCTGCAAAAGATAAAATGCGGCTCACAAGGTCTCGTCCTCTTACTCGAGTATCAGCACCCGTACCGCGGATTTCGACTGCTTCGGGTTTATCGGGGTGTGTTTGTAAATATTCATACTAGTAACCCCAGATGAGGTCTGGGGATGGAAAGCACAGGTAGAACAACGATGGATTCTCCAAGTCGATAAACACCAACGTCAATCGACATCCCCTTGCACTGTGCCGGTACTGGTGCTCGGGTACTCGCGGTACCCATGCTTTTTAGCTAAGATTTGGCACCCCATGAGTTCTTTTCCCTTGAAGGGATACCAGTATTTTAGAAGTGATTCTAGGATATAACTCATTGGTCGCGGGTTGTGGTGGATCTCTGGTTTGGAACGTCCGGGTTCTGGGTGGGTCGTAAATTTATTCTGGTGAGGCTAATCGTTCCCCGCAGCCTTGTGTGGTCGCTTGATGGGTGAAACACGTAACTTAACCTATGATACTAGTCGTGGGGGTTTCCCGTCTTGGTCTATGTTGCGAGCATGATCCACGGACTTGCGCTTAGCGAGGATGACTGCAAATCTGAAGTGCGTAGTTGTGCGTTTGGCTCTGAACCTTCGATCATTAATATTACCTCTTGAAAGGCATTTAGCTTGACGGCGCCGGGTGGGGGCAAACTGAGACCTTAGTGCAAGGCGAAGGACAAAACCAAACAGCCCCCCGAATAAGACCATCACAATTTAGAACCCGCCCTCCCCGGCTCGCTGCCACTTACCGAAACAATAATATTATGATACCGGTACCGTATCCGATCCCGCCAACCTCAACAATACCCCTTGGGCCAACCCATTTAATTTGCCCCCCCCATTCCGCCTCTAATCCATAGTAAACTTTATCCCCAATTTTAACCGTTCTCTCGACGAATCTTGTCTCCTACTCCACCCAACATTTCCCACCCTTCGTTCCCCTTGGTCTTTAAACGGTGTGTCAATAGGATAGGTCTGGGTACGGTACAGTACAGCACTGTACACGTGGTCCTGTGCTCGTCCGATGCGGTGCTTCTCTTGATACACACGTGAGGCTATCCATGCGGAATGACATTGGATCGTGAGCGGGTACAAGTCCCCCTCAAGTAGTACCTGAACACAGGGATTAAGAATTTGTATGGCAGATTGTCTGTGCTGGTCTGAGAGCCCATACAAAATTCTGGTGCACAGACAGTCCACCATACAAATTTTTAATCCCTGTGTTCAGGTACTTCTTGCTGGATACCTGTATGAGGAAGGCTAACCGATTAGGTTCCGGGTTGGAGCTCTGTTGACTCCGATGCTACAGCACTACGGTGGTGGCTGAGTAACGTGCAGTACCGTGCCCAATTGGTGAATTTTTCGATATTCGATGGGGCGCGGTAGTTCGGTGAAGGGAAATTGAGGGGGTCAGCGGATGATGGACCACAGATAACCCCCCTATCATGAAGACGGGTGCCGGTAATCGCTGAGGAATGCGGTACGATATCCTGACCGATAAGAGGAGCTGTAGCGGTAGTGGGGTGCGACCAGCGGAACCTATTCCCCTAAAGTAAATTATCCATTCACTTTAGAAGCTACGAAAGGGATATCCCGTGACGCCGAGAAACTCTCGGCCCCTGCGGCGAGCCATGGTGGTGTTTGAGAAAATTGGGTTTGTCCAAAATAAAAATAATTGGCTGAATGGCTGCGCGGGAATGGCAAGGAAGGGCAGGGTTTGAAGATGTATGGTATCTGGCGATTGGATGAAGAGGTGCCTATGGCATCCGGATCTCCAGCGGTGCGGGGCAACAGTGCTGTGGGGTTTCACAGGGACTATTTTGCGCTCTCGGAGGGGGGGTCTCCAGTTTCCACAACCCTTTTGTTTCTCCCATCCATCGTCATGCGGTGGAAGATTGTCTTTTATTTTTATTTTTATAGAGATATCAAAGAACACATCTGTTTCCGCCTCGGAAAACACGCAACTTCTCGCAATTCTAGAACCAAACGATACTGTGGGAGGTCCGGGTCTTGTGGTATTTGTAAAGGAACTAGCATACGCTGAGGCGAAGCTCGGTGTATATGGCTTCCCATTGTTTCCCCTAGAGCTTGAAAGGTGTTTGGGAGAGATTTGAAGACGCCTCAATCCGGTACTAAAACTTGAATCGCCCTTCTTGGGCGTGCGGTAAGGGACGGTTTATCGGCTCGGTGGTTCCTGGTTAGTGGGTTTTCTAGCTTGAATCGCGGGAACAATCTTGCGTGTAGCGGGGGCCATTGGGGATCTGAAACACCTTTGATTCTGGATATTCTATCATTTACACTGTAGTGCTAGCAATAAAGGCCCCTCAGCACGTCTGTAAGACTGAGAGTTGTGCCGTGGAGCACCACATCACCCCTCCCCCCCACCAATGGCCATGTTCTTAAGTATGGTGCTCGCCTTCTCCGCGCGAACGTGAGGATACCTATGCGTAGTGTATCGATAGGTTGTGCCGTTTCTCCGGCGGCGAGAATTACTAGAGCAATCAATGGGGTCTTGCAGTGAACATATGTAGGCTCCGTTGCGTCCGCGGCGTAGACGGGGCACTTGAGTCCAGTATGGCCGAAAGTACAGTACCTGCTAGGCTGGTTATGCGTTGGGGTACGGTAAGTTTAGCTAAGAATAGAAAAAGTCCCTATGCGGGCGCAGACAAGGACGCTCAGCAGGAAAGGCATGAGTGGTTCCCAGTGAATGTAAGTATTTTCTGCGGAGAAGGGATGGGGGATCTTTCTTTTGATTACTATCTATAAAATCCACCATATCATCCTCATCCTACCTCCGGTAAACATTGCTATGGGCATCCACAACCTCCCGTGCCCCACTCCGGCCTCGAATGGCCAATTCCGCAGTGGCGAGTCCCTGGACCTCATGGCCTCGCTTGTGGTAGTGCAGGTCAAGGTGCGATGTGCCGTGGGCTTCTAACTGCGTAGGTTGACTGATGTGTGCTTAAGATCCATTTTCTAGAGGCCTGGTGACAAGATGTAGAACAGTGGTTCGGTGTTGACTAGCCAGACATATCCCTGTCCATTCCGGCTAATGTTCTCTAACCGCTGTTACAGAGATGTTCTTTGGTAGTGTGGCGAGTTTGGCGAGTTTACTTAAATTATCAGCAGCCCCGGTTCCGGGGTTCAGTACAGGCATTTTCGGGCAACTATGATACAGGTACAGTGCAGTGAACTCCGGTGATTCAGAAAATGGGAAATCGGAGGTGTCAGTAGTTGCTTGATTAACTAGAAATTGCTCGAGTACTCGAGTATAGTACTTGGGTACCGGCCGGAATTGGGGGTAAAGCGTGGGCTGGGTGAACGTGCTCTCCTTGGTTTCTGAGCCTTGGGGCCAACCAAAGAGTCTGGTGTTGCAAAGTTGATCCGACCGGTAGGCCTGGGGGCTCACATTATGATACTTTCTTTCTTTCTTTCTTTTCTTCCCCCTCTCCCGGTAACAAATGATCACCGGTATCCATAATAAATATACCATTTGTGCGGTAACTTTATACATTCCAAATGCTAGTCAGAAAAACCCGAGGCTGCCCACCGACAATCTCTTCCCCGGATGCGAGTAGTTGGGCCACCATCGCGGCAGTCGGTAAGGGAATGCACTTGGGGGCCCCGGTTCCACTCGCGCTAGCATCCTTAATGAGATCCACAGGGGTTAATGCGTACTGTAAATTTACCATGTTATGACAAACCACACCAAGCCCCCGAATCCCCGAAGAAACTGTCGTCGTCTTTAAGTTTTGAAAAAAATTCGTGAATTGTCGCTTGTGTCTGGGCGTGATAGGGTAGATACATCTGGAGGGGTTGGAAGATGAATTGGTACCGATAGGGTATCTGCCAATCGGATGAATTATTCCTGTGGTGCGGTGGGAGCTGATGTTGGTACGACAAAAGCGAATGGGTTGTGCGGGGTTCGCTGGGCTGCCTGGTTTGGGGGGGGAGGGGGGCGCTAGAGAGAAGGGCGGTTCCCCCGCTCACCGACCCTCGTGTTTCTTCATTTCTTCCTCACTTGGTGTAGGATTGCCTTTGCGAGTATCGGAGAATATATTATTATTCAATTCCTATTCCGACAGTGCAGAGCCTTGCGCGACTTACGCTTCCATCGATCATATGGACAATCAACAATCAAACCCGTATGCTGCAGGCCCTTCCGGACCCCAACGGTATGCTCCTGGAATATCTGTTGTGTATGCGCTTCTAATGATGGATGTCACAGCTATGATTCTAGCACCGGGACCAATAGCTACAATATTCAGGACAATTATAGCCACAACACCGGTTCGAATAATAACTTCAACTCTCATAACGCCACCTACAATAGTTATCACAACAACGGTGGCACGAACTCGTCCCCAAAGTATGAAGATATTGTGCGATGTCTTTACAAGTCCGATTACGTGTCGCATCGCCATCGGGTTGCTGCGCCAGCCGAGGGAACCTGCATCTGGGTTACCAAACATGTAAAGTATGAGGAGTGGTTGGAGAAAAAAGGGTTGGGTCTCCTCTGGCTGTCGGCGGATCCGGGGTGCGGTAAATCCGTCATCGCTTCCTTCCTCGTGGGGCATCTGCGAGAAATTAGAAAGGACGCCATCGTTTGCTATTTCTTTTTTAAGGATGACAATGAGGAGCAGAGGAGTGCGACATTTGCACTTTGCGCCATACTCCATCAGCTTTTTGGGAAGAATGAGCCCCTGCACAGATATGCCTTGGAAGAATTTCGGCTTAAAGCTGAGAGATTTACAGGGGAGATGGATGCATTGTGGGGTATTTTGGTTAACGCGGCGGCTGATCGGGAGTGCGGCGATGTAATTTGTGTGGTGGACGGCTTGGACGAGTGCGAAAGCAAGACTCGGGGTCAGCTTATCGGCCGCATGACCGCTCTCTTTGGATCACAAACTTCGGATACACCTTTGAAATTCCTGGTTACCAGTCGCCCGTACCACGAAATCGAGATGGGTCTTGGCTCACCCACAACGACGATCCGCCTGAAAGGGGAAGGCGAAGTTAGCTCTATCACTGCTGATGTCAATCGTGTCATCGAAAAGGGTATTGAGGAGCTAGAGTCTTACTGGGAGCAACGTGGGTGGCTGGGAAATTTACGGAATCTGCTTGAACTTTCGGCCGATCGGACATTCCTTTGGGTTTCTCTTGTGCTGGAAATTTTGAAGGAGTGTGAGGATGGCTCGCTGGAGGAATTTACTGAGATTGCCACCAGTGTACCGCGCGATCTGCCACAAGTATACACCAAAATTCTTGATAAAACCAAAAATCCCGGCGGGGCCCGACAAGTACTCCGTATAGTTGTAGCAGCTGCAAGGCCTCTTACACTTGCGGAAATGCATGCCGCGCTCAGGATCACGCCGGACCACACGGCCATCAAGGGCCTGGGGCAGCCGCCCCCTCAGTACGAAAGGACAGTAAAAGATTTATGCGGGCTTTTCGTGCGGATTGTTGATTCGAAGGTCTACCTCGTTCACCAAACTGCTAAGGAATTCCTGGTTAAAGGGGAATTGAAGGGTCAAGGGAACTGGCAGTATACCCTAAGTCCTGCAGATTCTAACCTCATGTTGGCTGATATATGTATTTCCTATCTTGCGCTGCAAGATTTTGAAAACGACCCATTGCCAATCGATAGTTTCAGCGGTGCTCCAGTGAAGGAAGTCCAGGATTACTTCCATAAGTATGCTCTTCTCGATTACGCAGCGAGGCATTGGGCGGACCACTTCCGGGATTCGCAGAACTAACAGGAGAAATTACTCGACTCTACTCGACGGATTTGCAAAGGTGGATCTAACAAGTTTCTGACTTGGCTCAAGGTATACTGGCAAAATAGTGCCCGGTATCGTTAATCCCTAGTGATTTTCTATATTTGATGATGACACCGTAGCATGGGCTACCGCCTGGGGTAATTGAGCTCTGACAAGCGCAAGGTGTACTGAGGAAATAATGACCGGTATCGTCTATTCCCCAAAGATTTTACACATTTGATGATAGCATCGTGGTTAGGGCAGCGGAAAGTAGTTGAGCGACTCTTGGAAGAAGGAAGAGATGACATCAATGAGCGATCTAAACATTATGGCACAGCACTGAACATAGCCGCTCTCCAGGGAGACAAAGATATTACCGCGGAGCTTTTGGGAAGGGGAGCTAAAGCCTATCTGGGCGAGGAGGAGTATGACATCTCGAAAGTAAATAGGCCCCTTAGTATGGAGTGGTTTGTGCATAACTGATGATAAATTCACCTTGATTTAAAGACGGTGTGTCGAACCCCTTTATCTGAGTAAGAAGGATCTGATTGAGGGCATCTTTTGCATTACAGAAGGCAAGTCGAAGTGCCTCATAGTGTGTTAGTTGCTGATGGCTTAGGGTCTGGAACTATAGGAAGTAAGTGAGTCACATTGAAGGTTTCAGAGAACCATGGTTAACACGGGGTTAACCCATGAGAGTAGAGTGTAAGCCAGCCACTGCGGTGCCAGTTGTTAACAGCTTATGGTTTGTTTGCTGACTTGAGAGGTGGTTCAGGAAGTAGGTGACTCGGCTGATCGTTTTGATGACACGAGTCATGGCTGACGGCCGACTGGTGGGGTACTGTAGCTTGTATGCAAACGGATCAAGCTTGTTTCTGGCGCAAGGAATTTTCTGACTCAAGCTCGCTGGATGCTGTAGAAAGTAAGTGAACGGGATCAACTGCTGTCCGGGGGCAGGCGGTTGCTGACAGTTGGCTCTGTGGGTGTTGTAGGAAGTAAGGGAACGGATCGCCCGCGGCTCAGAGATGTGACAATTGCTGACCTCGGTCTCGCTGGGGCGTCGTAGGCGGTAGGCGGAGGGGATCAATTACACTTCCGGGGGAATGAAATGCTGACCACGGGCTCGGGGGTGTTGTAGGGAGTGAGTGAACGGGATCAACAACGGTTATGAGGCGAGGTGATTGCTGACCGTGGGCTCGCCGAGTGCTATAGGAGGTAAGTGAGCAGGATCAACTACGTTTCCCGGGCAAGAGGATTTCCTGACCTCTAGCTCGCCGAGTGTTGTAGCGGGTAAGTCAGCCGTATCAGCTGTGGCTTCTGGAGAGGACGATTTCTGATGCAGGACTCGCCGGGTGTTGCAGATGGTAAGTGTGGGATTAACCACAGTTCCCAGAGCAGACAGTTCCTGACCCCTGGCATGTGGAGTGTTGTAGTTGGTAAGTCAGTAGTACCAGCCACGGTTTTGGGACCGCACGATTTTTGACCTCTATCTCGCCGGGCGTTACAGTTGGTAGGTGAATGGGATCAACTAGGGTTCTGGGGTGAGGTGATTGCTGACTTCGGGTCTACATATGGTGCAGTTGGTAAGCGGCTCAAATATGGTTCTCGGACGGGGAAATTGCTGACTTGTGGCTCCTGAGCGGCATAGGAGGTAAGCCGGGGGATCAGCCACACTTTTGGGAGAAGCCAATTGCTGACCTCTGGCTCACTGTCTATTGCAGGAAGTAAGTTGACCGCAGGATCAATTACCCTTCCGGGACGGGGTAAATTCTGATCTCTCGCTGGCTGTGTGATGTAGGAGGTAAGTGAACAGGATGAACCGGAGGGCTGGGGTGATGGAACAGCTGACTTCTGACTCTCTGGCTATGATTATTGCAGGGAGTAAGTCACAAAGTCAATCACGCTTCTAGAACGAGAAATTTTCTGATCCTTTACTCCCCAAACGTGCCAGATCGTAAGTGGAATCGAATCCCCCCGCCACCTGTTGTTTCCACTTTCCTGATATATTTGGTCTGCAACTACAGATTGTATGTTATCGGCAACAGATGAGGTTTGGATGAACATCCCCGATTCTAGACTAAGGTTATTCTTGCCTTGCTCCATAGGAGGTAGGGTTCCAAATCTCTCATCCCACCCTCTTAGAGGACTAACCACCTACTGTTTGCGTGTCTTAGTTTGTATGAAAACCTCCATCCCCGCCGCTGGTAGCCGGGGTTGACGCTTACCTGCTTGCTGTTGTGATATAGCTCGTAAGTAGATCTATTTTTACCACTCCCTGTGCTCCGCATTGATACGTAGTGCGCCTCACAACCATTTGGGCAACATAGAATGTGAGTAATATAGTTTCGTGGCTATTGACCGTTATCAGCACTGGACATCATTTGATCTTTCTTGCAGTCTGTGAGTTGCTCAATCTTACCACCCTCATCCAAGATTATAATTAACATTGTCCTAGCTTCGCATTCCGGACGCGGAAGGTCCTCACACCTTTCCAGGCTAAAGAACGATGTTCTTGTCCCGAAAGGACCGCATGGCGATCGGTAAGTATTATACTGTATTTTCATTTTTACATAATACCGAAATGCCTTACTTATCGCACAATAGATAAAACATCGGTGGAGGCATATTGGATGGAGGCCCCTTGTTAATTCAATATGTTTCCTCGCCCTGAGATAATGTGGTTATTGGCATTCGTTATATTGTGTTATGTTTTTTGGTGTCTGTTTGAGTGGAGGAATGATATCGGTATCGAGATATGGTCAATCGGGAATGGTGACTGTGGTGCTTTGGGCGGTTTATTGTACTTGCATCATCAGAATATCTCATTTTGCAAGAGGGTAATTATCAATGACCTTTAACAGGATGCCTGATGTCCTAAGTATCATGGCATAGAGTTTGGTAGTGCAAGGCAGCCAATGGGCCAGCTTGATAAAAAAGATCGCGGTGCATAAACATGGGGCATGCTGGGGTAACGGGGTCTGGTGGGTTTACGGTATGCTATGGTGCCGGGCGCTTGAAATCGACAACAACGAGGCAAGGAAAAGCGAAAACCCCGATGACCCCGACCCTCAATCACAACCTCCACGGAGTAAAAATAAAAACATAGATTTATAGATTAAGAAGCTGTGAATAAGTCTATGTTGAGTAATTCTCAATTAAGCTGTTGGTTAGTGAGAAAAATAGGGTTCAAGGTGGGACATTTTGTTAGGCGATCAAGATGAATTACCCATAAATCAGCTGAATTAAGCACCTACCTGGTACCGAGTGACAATCCATGATCCAGGAGGTGGGAAGCAAACACTCAAAATGCATGAAGTAAGGGGGAGTTAAGCCTTATCAACAATCTTGTATCTGGGGCTATCAATGCTCATTTGGGAATGCTAGTTTTCTTGAAAGGATGGCAGCATTTACAGATGATAGCACATGAGCAATAGATTGAATACCCTAAATATGCCTATCATGCTACTGGTGTGAGTGAGGGAGATGGCTGCGATCATGAGGGGAGTGACATTGAATGGGATGTGTCTGATAATGAGTCAGAACTTTTAGAGGTTGAAGGGAATAAGAGTAAGAGTGATAGTGATTTTAGTGGTTATAGAAAGAGAGTATAAGTAGACATCTAGGCTATTTGGTACAATTGAATTGTTTGGAAAAGGAGAATCACTTACCTTAATGAAGATAATAAAACTTTAGATAATTTGAAGTGGGATGAGGATGCTGGAAGCAGTATGCTGCAGTCATATGGCCTTGGATTCAGAATGACCTCTTGCAATAACTAGAAGAATAAGTATAAACTTGTCATTGTGGCTGGTACTTGCTACCATTTGAAGGCAGTATTTTAATACCAAATAGATCTTGAAATCAGCCTGGCTGCAGGAGAAGGTGGGGTTGAGGAAGAGAAAGTGCCTGGCCCTTGCCAGTCTAGGCAAATTGCTATAGAGGAATTACCTACTAGAGGTTCAGGGGAAGCAGTAATTGCTAAAGAGGTAAAAAAGAAAAATTTGGCTGGAGGGATAAAGGATTTAGAATTTCTTTTAACAAAGAAAAGGTAAACAAGTAAAGTGATATGGTGGAGAGCTTACTGGCTATAGACTCTTCTATCATTAGCTTGTTTATAGTTTTTTTTTGATTCAAAAGAAGTGCAATAGTGGACATCAAATATTGGCACTGCAGGTGGTAAACTCTTGTAGACATAGCCACTATACTGCACAGATGGTTATTCTCTGGGAAAGAAATTGTGGAGAAAACCAAATAATTTCTACTTACTGGACTGGCTGAAATAGTAGCTAAGCAAGATGTATTTTTAAAGATGAGAATATCTTGCTTGCCATTCAGAAGTATAGGGAAAAGAGTGGATATGGTAAATTACTCCATAATACAGGTTAAATTATATCCATATATATTTATCAATATATAACAAGACTTACTTCAAGGAAGTTGGCTGAAGTAATTAATCATCATGTTAAGTCTTGGGTAGGTTGTAACAACCCAGCATACACGAGCTATGGTAGCCTGAACCTGTACCCATACAGACAGCCAGGAGGCGGACTGGTAGGAAGCGGCAGGTAAGTAAGTACTATACCCATGAAGACCCGATAGCCTGGGCTCTAACATGAACAGAAATGGTTGACAAGGTACTTAGGTACTTGGCTACATCCAGGAGCGATGTTAGCATAATTAGAGACCTCGGAAGGGGCAGTTACCCTGCTAGGCTGGGTAACTGGAGAAAGATAAAAGGTGTCTATCTCTGGTGACAGAATAGAAGGGTAACAGGGTAAAGTCACACTGTCCACTGGACATGGTTACCCTACTCTCTGGATCGGGTTACCCTGCCATGGGGCTTGGGTTACCCAGTCCAAAATCTGGAGTTACCCTACCTTTCAATACGAGCTCCCTCGCGGGGTTTGGGGAAAATGAGCGGAATGTTAGTCACATGAAGCTATGCATAATACTGGAATCTGGGGTTCTGGGAGATGCTATTGGGTGAGCTGCGCAGCTCTGAAGAAGCTGTAAATTGGAAACATTATTTCTATCATGCGCCTCCGGGCCCACCGTGAGGCCTGGACGTCATGGGAAAATGGTTGTGTATTAGTGCGCAGTCTAGCAAAAGGGAATCTTTTTAGTCCTGCTTGCAACACCGTATACGTCGCAGCCATCTGGTTGACCATAGGCTGTGGGCAGGATATACAGGAGGGCATAGGGTAGAGGGTGGAGTACCTCCTCCAAGTTGTTCAGAGTAAAATGGACCAAAGCTGATAGAGTTAAGGGGAGTTAACTATGGGGGTCCTGAACGTAGTCCTGGGTGGTGCTATGATGACGGGGGGCATTTTACACCTATCAAGCCAGAACGTGTCTCCAACGCTATAGGCTTTGTAGAGGAAGTGTAGAGACACTAAAAGCATGATCCCTACTGCACGTGAGATGGATCTGAGAGAGTGGTTATGGGTAGTGCCCATTGGAGTACTACAGGACCAACGTATCCTACGAAATATACTGGAAGTCTGCTAGTCATAAATAGTAGATAGACAAATCGCTCTGGGTAGCTTCTAGGGTCGCGTGGAGATCAATGCATATGGGAAGGATGTCATAGATAGCCCAGTTCATCAGGTGTCTTGACTGTTAGCCACTGGCAAAGCACCGATACAAAGAAGCTTTCACTCTGGCAGCCAAAATAGAGATGCACTGCAGAAATGATAACCACATGAGGTGAAGGCTGAGCAGAGTGTGTTGACAGATGCATGCCTCAAGGGTATGTTAGGAGATGTGTCGGACTGCTCTTAGTGGAGGATGGTGTACTGGAATGGTTGAAATAAATTGATCAGGGAGTTTTAGGCATAAGGTAAAAACTACTTAAAAGTCTATGCAGGAACTCTCTTACTCCTACAATCAATCCTCTCATGACCTTAATCAAGTGAAGTGTCAGGCTTAGTGATATTAAGTTTTACCGTTTACTTTACTCTTACATTTCTGTGAACTTTTGGTGATATGTTTGAGCTTGTTCAGTGCGGTCTGAATGTTGGGATCCATCTTCCTAGAGGTGCCACTATTACAGTATATCGTTAAGCAACCACCTCACTTAACTCCGCTGCAGACTAATCGTTTATCAACCTTTGCCACTGACCTTGCGTGAATACTGGTAACCTTGTGTGGAATAAGTAGCGTAGGGTGTAGAGCACAATGGCTAGTACCGAACTTCGGACCCGAGTAGAACACGACTCAGCTTTAGATCTTGACCATGACGAAAATACCAGACACATGCTTCACGCGTTGGTTTTCATGGATATTCGCGCTATTGAATGGGATGGTCAGTAGCCGTTTCTAGAGGCCACCACCATTCAAGTATTTGATATATTTGTGGATCCTATGATTACAGACGCTCCCGCTGGGGCGCTTGCCGTTTTTCCAGATTCCACCCTTTTCTACAACATGGGCCCTGCCCCACTAGGAGGGGTCCCCGTTGGCGAGTTCTTGCACGAGTTCATGGGACCTTATATTGTCTGGAACATAGCTCAGTTAATCAATGAAGCAAAGCATGAAATGAGAAACTGGAACACTTGGCAGCAGCAGGTGTTCTGGAAACAGACTACTACAGCAGTGGTGGAAGGGATAAAAGTGCAGCAGGAGGTATACCTGCAGATGTTGGAAGACCAGCAAGCATTAAAAGATCAGAGAGCAGCATTGGAAAAGGCTTTTGAAGGAGGGTATAGTATTGATACTGAGGATGATGTGCTGATGATAGAGGCGGTGCCCCCACTTCCACTTGTCCATACCAAACCTGAGAATTTTGGGATGGAATTGGCTATGAGAGCCAGAGACGAGCAATGGAGGCCGTATCTGAGCCCAGTTGGTATACGGATGTTGAGTAGCTTCAAAGGTGATGGCTACAGCTATACTTCCTCCTTTACCAGAGCATCCACAGGCTCTATATCGGTCCCCCCCTCAATTGCCCACAGTCGGTCAGGTAGTCCTGTGATTGAACCAACTGATGGACATCGCATGACGAAAAAGACATTCTGAGCAAAGAGTATTATGGCACCAGATACATCTCACCCTACACCTTGTCCGACCCCTGCTCTCATTATTCCTCTGGGGATACCGTCACTTGCAACTCCCCTACCTCCCATAGCCACTCCAGGACTTACACCTCTACCAGTCACTCAGCCTGTCCCTGACCTCTCTTCTATCTTGCCCTTCTGGGCTGCAGGATCGGCTACCACAGGGTTCCTCCCACTATGGGCTGCATCCGCTGGATCTGTTGAACCGGTATGGGGCCAAGCCAGAGAGCAAGAGTCAGCACCTGAGGCCTCATGGCGGGGAACTCCAATTCTTAGACCCGGGACACCTGCCCGCTCAGTTCCTGGGGCACCGGTAATTCCCTCTGCTCTCTCAAAACCAATTCTTCCATCTGGTCTCCCCACTGTTACAACCAGTAACTTGGACAGTCAAAACGAGTTCTGTCTATCGGGCTTCAAATTGGAAGAGACCTGAATAGGGTGTATTCAATGCTATACATTCAGGTGCTAGAAGGGAGTACGGACCCCGGTGAAGCATAGAAGAAGTCACAAGGAAGGGGATAGACGAGAAACCTGTGGGTACTGTGGATCATGGAGACATGTCGGCCCACCAATGCAACCACTTAGTTGCCCAGAGCTTAAGAAGTATCTCCAGGCAACTCAGGCAGCTCCTAACCCGACTCCTGAGAGTGGGCAAGGCCCTGTTCCACCACCAGCATCAGTACCATCAGGGGCTAACCCCCATGACAGTGGGAATCAGGATGGCCAGGAGGAACAGTTTGATGGGTATAAGAGATGAAGGGAAACCCAAGGTGGAATGGCAAGGGATGGTGGGGACAGAAGTTTGCCACCTGGAGGTGGTATGGTGGGAGCGGGAGGAGATCCAGGGGGCTCTGACCATGATGGTTCAGATCATGATGATGCTGATTCTCTCCCTGGTTTGACCCCTTCCTCGGCACTTGCAAGTATGACCGGAGTGAGGAGAAGAAATGACGGTAGGACCTGTGGGCTAAGAAGTTATCATACGACCTCGGTAGGAGATGGACTTTATGGCCATCCCCGCAGACAGTGGTAAAAGAAGGTGGAAAAGCGGAGTGGCATTCCTGCATTAAATGGAAAGGTCACCGAACTCGCTAGCTTCTTGACGTTGGTGGAGGTTAAGTTCAAGTACTTTGCCAGGTGCAGGTTGACTGATATGGATAAGACAAACCTGTTGATACTCCTTTTAGAAGACTTCTCCTAGGTATAGTACTTAGGACTGCACTCTCATATCAATAAGCAGGCAGCCAAGCGTACTGGAATTCCTGTTAATAAAAGTAACCCATTGTGAACTTAGAAAGGTTTCTGGGAATGGCTGGAATGAAGTTTTGGTGGTGACCAAGCAGAATGAGACCGATCCCTTCTGAAGAGGCAAGACCTTGTGATGAAACACACCACATTGATGAGTACCTGGACAAGATAACTGACTATATGTATAAGCTTAGCTATATAGATCCAGTACCGGTATGAGACAAGATGCAGTCGGGCATTACACAAGAGGTTCGCAACGCATGGGCACTCAGTAAGCCCCATGCAGGCAACTTGAACGAGTACCTTGATCTGCTTCAGAAAGTTAGACATATGCTGGAAGACAACAACCAGTTTTGTAATCACATTGTCCATCCAATGCAATGGTCTCAGCCAACCAAAAGGAAGGAAGATAGGTTCTTGTCTTTGGGAAGGTTTAAAAAGAAGGAACAAGGTTTGCACAGAGAGAACTAGAGGTCTGCCAAACATACTAATTGCAATATGGAGAAACTGGCAAAGCCACTGCTTTCTGGGTATACGGTGACACATAAGGAAATCCCAGTGACTTTGACCAAATGTTGAAGAAAGAACAACCAGTGCAGCAAGTCCAGACAAAGTGAACACTTCTGGAGAAATTGTACTATAGCGGCTGCAGTCATTAGTTTGTCCAAACATGCTTGTGGGTTGAAACAGTTAGCCCTGGTAAGCGAGCCTCCAGGCTATAGACAAGTAGCTAAAGCGTAGTGAGGGGCTACCTTTAACTTCCTTGTTAAAGCTACTGGAGGTCTGACAGGCATCACCTCAGATGATGGAGGTTGATACCGGCGGGTTGGAATAGGTGAGAACCTATTCTGGTTAAGGTATAACCTTACTGACCCGTATCTGTAGACCCGTGAGGGATGGATGGAAAGGAACTGAGGAAGAGGTTCTGGGATGGGTCAGTACCCCTCTACTGCATGAACAAGTATGGTACTGACTGCACACAGGGGTGTAGGCAGATAGATGTTGTGCGCTGTGAGAGGTAGATAGGGTTATCTTTTGTTTGTTGGGTTTCTGGTTATTTCCTTTGTTCTGGTTATAAGCATTTCTTTTACGATTTCTTGAGCTAGATATGTGAGGCTTAGGATATTATTATACTTGAGTCTGGGTGAGGTCTCACTGGAGGAGATGCTCAACATTGGGGAAGCAATACATTGCTTGGCTTGGAACCGGTCCGACAGGGGAACTCTACCCACCGTGGGAAGATTGTTCTCTTTAGAGCAGAAGCAATTGGTTCACGCAGGACTTGGTCAAATAAACAGTATTATTTCCAAGTTGACCTGAGGAGAGTTTAGTACCCGCAATCATGCTGGCATGACAGTAAACATCCTACCAAATGTGATAAATTGAACTCCGATCCCTAAACGTTTACGGACCGGTTGTGGCCACTGTGGAGTCGAAAGGCAAGAGCTTAAAATTATAAAGCCAAGATGACTAAGTCCCTAAGACAAGCGAAAAGGCAGAAATGTGACAACTTGTCTTGTCATACCAGATCTGTTCACCTACGAGTGAAGCTAGAATGCGAGATCAGAGCTAGACAGGTAAGCGTGGAAGTGCTCCTGCTACTTGATAGTAGAGCTAATGGATCTGTACTTAGTAGCTGATGGGTTAAACAGACTCAGGCACCTTGCGTACAAGGAAAAGTACATGTGCCGATAAGTAATGCAAGCGGTAATCACACTGGTGCATCAGGTCTGCACTATACCAAGGCATTGGAAATGAGGATATACGACTACCATAATGAGATGTGCTTTAAAGTAGCGCAGATGCAGGACACAAAGGTGGATGGGTACCTACCTATAACATGGGTGAAGGACCATAACAGTGACATAGATTGGAACATAGGATCACTAACCTGGTGCTCAGATTTCTGCAAAGGTAGCTGCCTAGCAGGGTAGGGGCGGCTAGTGTTCATGAACAATGAGGAGGTAATAGCCGCAGACCCTAGTAATATATACTAGTTGGTAATTGCACAATTCTTTGGCGAGTAAGATGCCGACATTACGGTCAAGCTACTCCCCAAGTATAAGGACTACAGGGATACTTTCAGTGAAGACCGGATTGAGGCTTTACAGGAACACTAGAAATATGATCATACAATTCCATTACAGCCCGCAACTCAACCTCCGTTCAGACCTATCTATCCATTATTGGAAAAGGAGCTTAAGGTACTCTGCGAATATCTCAATGTGATGTTGTGAACTGGACAGTAACGGAGATCTAGTTCCTCCGCAGAAGCCCCTATCCTCTTTGTGCCAAAACTAGGTAACACATTAAGACTGGTAATACATTACTGAGTGCTGAACCAGATTACGGTTAAGAGCAAATACTCTCTACCGTTGATGATCGAACTGTGAGACAGACTAGGAAAAGCCATTGTGTTCACTAAGCTGGACGTGAAAAATAGCTACTACCTTCTGAGGGTGGAAGAAGGTAAGGAATAGAGGATGGCTTTCTGGTATAGGTACAGACTGTACACATACACAGTCATGCCATTTGGGTTATGCAATGCCTGGGCAACTTTCCACAGCATGATAAATGGGATCTTTCGTGACCTCCTGGATGAAGGTGTCATTTCATCCATGGATGATATCATGATCTACACGGAGACCAGGGAGGAACATGCGGCCCTTCTGAGGCACGTGAGAGAGAAACTGTGGATAGTAAGACCATACGTAAGTATGGAAAAGTCTGCTTTCCATGAACAGAAGTCAAATTTCTTGGATACACGAGCTCTGATATGGGGATTTCTATGCTGTCGGAGAAGGTGGAGACAATTAAAGATTTGGCAGGTCCAACATACGTCATCGATGTTCACAGCTTTATGGGCTTTGCCAACTGCTATTGTCGGTTCATGGAGGGGTTCAGCAAGATAGTGAAACCTCTGACACAGTGGACCAAGAAGGCTATCTGATGGGAATAGATGCCTGCTTGTGAGCAGCCCTTCAATCATTTGAAGGAAGCATTTACATCTAAAGCCATCCCAGCACATTTTGATCCTGAATGGCCCACCAAGCTGGAGACTGACACTAGTGACTTTGTGTTAGGAGATGTGCTCTCGGAGTCCTGTGAGGACAAGAGGTGGTATCCAGTGGCCTATTACAGTCGAAAGTTTCATCCAGTGGAGATAAATTATAATGTCCATGACAAGGAGATGCATGTTATCCTAACAGCATTCAGGGAATGGGATCATCTGCTATGCTCAGTGATGGACCAATTGGTGATCTATATGGATCATAAGAATTTAGAGTACTTTAAGAGTACTAAGGTCCTTAACTGGAGGTAGCATCGCTGGGCTGAGTTCTTGCAACCATTTAACTGCAAGGTAGTTTATGGAGAAGGGCGGTTGAATGAGAAGGCTGAGGCTTTGTCGCAGGGTAGGGACTAATGCCCTAAAGGGGGGAGTGATTTTCCACCACAGTTGTTTTTTCTTCTGGCCAGTAGGTTGGGAGGCAGGAATGGGACAACTTGCGACCACAGGTATTGCAAGTGTGCTAAGGTTTATGGCTCCTGTCATCTTTTTTGGATCAACTACAGGTAGTGATAAAATAGGATCAGGAATACTTAGAAATCCTGAAGGCAATCTCTACCGGTAACTAAGGGGTTGACCGACATTTCACAATGGAAAAGGGCTTACTCTGGTACAAGACCAGGCAGTATGTTGCGAAGGGCAAGAATTTGAAGAAGAAAATCATGGAGGCTGAACATAACTCCCATATCATGGGACACTTTGGGACTTACAAAACCATTGGCAGAGTTAGGGCTAACTTCTATTGGCCTAAGATGGACGACCAGATAACAGACTACATGTGAACATGTGATGCATGCCAAAGAAATAAATCCATCAGGGACAAGAGTTTTGGTTTGCTGGAACCTATTGATGTTCCGATGCGGCTATGGAGAGCGATCTCAATGGGCTTTATTGTAGTGCTGCCAAAGTCAGAAGAATATATCAAGATCTGGGTCATTGTGGACACATGTTTGAAAATGTCAGACTTCATACCCCAGACCACCGAGGTACCGATCAAGGAGCTGGCCTGGTTATTCCTGAAGGAAGGTGGTGCCTTCATGGACTACCTGAGTCAATCATCTCCAACAGAGATAGCTGATTCAGATCCAAGTTCTGGATAAGTCTGATGCACTTGTTGCAAGTGAAACTAAATGTTTCGACTGCATTGCATCCTAAGACTGGTGGGCAAACTGAGAGGGTTAATCAGACACTGGAGCAGTACTTGTGTAGCCACTGTTCCTACCAACAGGATGTTTGGGTTTTGGTACAACCGTTCGCGGAATATGCATATAATACCGTGACATCAGAATCCACCAGATTGTTACCGCCTGAGATCAAGTGGAGGTTTAATCCACTGAAAGAACTGGTGGGGTGTAGAGTCTGATAACTCAGTGGTACACCCTCGGAGTGCACCTTTGGTTAAAGAATGGGAAGGAACCTGGCAAGGGGTTGCGAAACGAGCAAATGGGCACAGAAAGGGAACGGTAATGGCATGACCAGAAAAGATTGCAAGCGCCGGGCTGTATTACCTTGGAGGGTGTGGCCCCTGGGCAGGCCAAGAAAGCAGACCATGTAATGTTGAACTGGAAGAACATCTACACTAAGCACCCAATGGCGAAGCTGGACAACCAGGTGTGTAACCGGTACGGGTTACTAGGGTTTTATGTTTGGTTTCACAGTATCGTTTGATACTTGTATTGTTTAATGTGCTATCGGTTGATACACAAATTGTTTTATGTTTGGTTTCACAGTATCGTTTGATACTTGTATTGTTTCGTGTGCTATCGGTTGATACACACATTGTTTTATGTTTGGTT